>JAPKLW010008380.1:0-13476 GCA_026898455.1 Plectranthus barbatus | reverse complement strand
TTATAATCACTTCCAATAATATAAAGGAAGCCATGGAAGATAGTATTTGTGTGAACTTTGGCGACTGTGGTCTAGCTTCACCCCTGCATTCATTTATAGGTGAAATTGTTACTTGGCCATTTCATATCACTTTATCTGTTGTTAGCATTACAACAATTTGATTCTATGTAACCTGATCCTCATTATATGTGCATTTTCTTTTTTTCCACAGTGAAGTATGTGAATCCAATTACAAAAGTCTTCATTTTTAGAACTTCAAGAGAGGACTATCAGAAAATATGGGCAGCAATGACAATGGTGAAGAGTGTAGGACACTGTCCTGCGGTTCTCAACCTTCTCGACCTTAGTGGTAAATTCTACGACTTTGTTATTTTCATATCTGAGTGTTGTGGTTCTGATTTGATTGATAGTTTTCAAAAACCCTTTTTGTATCATATCAGAATTTGTAATTGAATTTTATTCGTATGTAGGAAGTATTAAAGCGTGCAAAACAGCTGCGTTGAAGTGTGATGAGTTGAAATTTGAACAGTACAAGCTATTAGCTGGAGACCGCCTCCCTGCCAGGGCTCATCAAGAGATGCAAAACTACCTTGACAAGATCAAGCAATTGAGGCATTAGTGCTAAATCAATGTATGTCTAGCTAGGTTGATGATAGGCTTTGCACTAGATTTCTTGCAGATTATTTATTTCCTCTTAACCCATATTCTTTCAAAATCTGAATATTATCATATGCATTCCTGAGCTGCTGTTGATGGAAGATTGATTCATTTTCCTGCATGAAGAAAACACCAAAATATATTAATGTAGGCTTCCCAAAAACCAGAATGTATTTCACTATTAAGCACTCATCAAGACATTAGGCATTGAGGTAATGGATGTGTTGTTTAGTCTCGGCTTATGCTAGGAAAAGAGTAAGATCTAGAAGAAAAGATAATGATAACAAATGAATTAGGTTTAGTGAAACGGAAAAGCATAGAGCTATTTCCTTTGCAGGAATCAGATGTGAATCTTAACGACTCACATGCCTATTTATTCTTTTCGGCATCTTCTTTAGATTTAATCACTTCATTTATATTTTTATGGGATAATAATGGGATTAATATTATTATAATAAAGCAAAGATTCATATGTGACCATCTTATTAGTTTCTGAAATTATTCCAATAAATTATATATTTTACTATTCAGATTTGTCGTATAAAATAATAAAACTTGTAAGACATCGAATGAGAATTTCTTTAAATTTGTAACGGCAAGTTTAATTTCTATTCTGGAAATTCTTATTTCAGTAGTGATTTCAGCAAGTAAAACGTGATCTCGTCAGAGAAAAAAAACCGCAATATTAGATCAAATACTCTCTCCATTCATGGGAATTGTCTCCATGGGATTCGACACAATAATCAATATAATAGAGATATAAAATTAATATTTTATTAGTGAGTATGTATTAACTTTCCATTTTAAGTAAGGGAACAATTCGTGTGAGACGGACGAAAAAGGAAAGATAGACAATTCACATAGGACATAGGGAGTAATTTCTTAGAATAATGAAAAGGGAAGTCAACATTAATTCATTGAGAAACCAAAACTAATGCATCTTATGATATTTCTTAGGATATTTCAGGAGACTCGGAATAACTCTACACATTTCTGATTACTTCAAATCAATATTTTCCTCAACTAATTTGTAATAACACTGCACACGTCCAAATTATGATATTAAAAGATTAAATAATAATAATTTATTAAATCATATACTTAATACTCCTATCTAATAAAGAATATATTAGATTATACTACTTTACATTGATTATATTACAAGCGTAGATAAGTTAATACAAGTTGGATAGTGAGAGATTAAAACATAAGAAAAAAAATGTCAAAAAGAAATATTAAAACCCATATTAGTCAAGAGAAATTACATAGACAGATATTTTCCACCAACCTCGTGAAATCTTATAATCCAGATAACACGAAATAATGATTCACAAATAAAATAACACTACAAGAAGTCGCCGCACCCGACAAAGAAGGCTCCATATCCAAATGCACCAGCACCACTACAAATATATAATATACAATTATACACACACACTCAAACAACATTAAAAGGAGATGCTGGATAAAACAGAGTTTACTAAGTCCACATAAAGTAACACATAAAACTACTCTTGAGCTACAACTTTGTTTTTTATATATTGGCATGGCTACCAGCTGCGTTGAAGAAAAGATGGTACTTTACCAATCATGTATCCTGAATAAGATAGGATTGCACCAACTCCAAAACACACAATGAATCAAAGACATCAAGCTTTTCTTTAATAGATTATCCAGACTTCAATTGATAATAGGATGGATATATTCACAACAGAACAAAACGATTTTACCACAGTTGGTCCCCCTTCATGGATAATAAGATCACAGTTTCACCTACCTAACTATTTCAGAGTTTTGCATAGGGACGCTCTTACTTCAGAGCAGAAGATGTGTATAGTATAGGATACCTTTTTATCTTTTATGTAAAGAGCTGAAGGAGACCTCCAGCATGATCAGTGAATGAATACGCGCCCCTAGCCGGTATAAGCCTCAGATGCATTCAATTTACACATTTGTTGAAGGAATATATGGATTAAGGCCCTGGAAGTGACTGGACTCTATCTTTTTCTTCAAGTCCCAGATGTATCCCATGCACTTGAGTCAATGGCATCCTTTAGTGAATTCCTGGGCTACAATTGATGGAAGAACGACCCATTTCCTGTATGACGAAAGAACCTAAATGTATAAATGAAGGTTTTCCAACATACTAGAATACATTACACAATAAAATCACTCATCAAGACAACAAACTATATTTGAACTCTCGTGACTCATGAGTGGTATACACTTCCACTCCTGCAAAAGCAATATCATTTAAGGAGTTGAGATATACTGAAAACAAGAAGAGAATCATGGAATTAGAAATAAATGAAGCGCACACACACAAAAAAAGAGAGATTAAGCCACTAAGGCCTTCCTTTTCAACCTGCAACACAACATACAATCAAGAAAATATTAGTCCCCATAGCTTTTCGCCAAATAAAAAAAAATTATTGTTCTTCTTGCCCTGAAAAGGGAAGCATCCTAATAAAAGTTAAAGGAAACCTGTCAGAAAAGTTACAACTGACTCCCAGCTAGGATAAATGTACAAACAAATCAAATTAACCAAATAAAATCTATATTTTGGCTCCAAAATATTATGCTGGTTGCCTAAAGGCAATGAATTATTTGAATAAATACACTCAAGAGACTGGAAGCGAACAAAAACAATCAAAACAGAGATAGAGATGCAGTAAGCAGATCGCCATCAAATAGAAAATTGAACCTCGATATAACCATGTCCCATAGTAATTCAAGACGTCGCGCAAATGCAACTGAAGCATAATTATAGTCCACAGGATATAGTATCATAAACTACCTAAGAATTAAGAGTTTTATGACATAGCTACAGCTCCAGATTTTCATTCTCACATTGCCAGTCACACTTGTGAACTGGATTAGGCCCATCTTGGCAAAGAATACTCGACAAATAAATAACATTGGAATGAACAGCTACCAAAGATTTTACAAATACCTCCATTGCTTCTGTTCAGAAATTGTTAACCCTTCAAATAATCTCAAACTCTCAGCACGTAAACTCTGATGCTCTGCAGAGGCAAAAGAAGAGGAGATTTATTAATGTTGACTGGAGAGGCGGATAATGTAAGGATCATTTTACACTTGGATGGAGTCATCACTAATGAGAATGAAGGACGGTGGAGCAGCATAGCTAATACGACGTTTGAATGGTGAAAATAAGATCAGTTTGTTCATTGAAAAATATGCAGTAATGCGAGGAAAATTTTTTGCATTCTTTCTCCACTCATCAGTCACCCTCATTTTTTTTCTTTCCCAAAACATCCAATCCCCTGAATAGATGAGCCATTACACTCTTTGGAAGGTGATTTTTATCACAAGAACAGCCTCAACTGCTAAAAGAAGTGCAAAAGTCCCTTCGCTCGGGGTGTACTGACTCAGAGGTCATGGGTTCGAGCTTCCCCTGGGAGTCAAGGACATCTGGGTGTGTGAGTGGGTGTATGTGTTTAATCAATGTATTACTATTCCAAAAAAAAAGTGCAAAAACAATTAGATCACAAGATACACTTGATTCATAATAAGATCCGAACTGTTCATATTATGAAAAACTATATATCACAGGAGTTATAATCACCTTCTCCTTCCAAGAAGAGTAAAAATGGCTTTTCAGAAAAAATAAATGAGTTAGAAAATGAAAATTCTATCTAAGTCTATTACTTCATTCTCAAATTCAGAAAAAATAATAAAATGATACCAAAAGTAAGCCTTACTCACCCAGACATACTCTTATTTCCACCAGCTCATCCTAGAGCAACAGCCAAGCGACATGATATTTCCAAATGAATACTTCCACCTCAACTGAGATGATATGAATGGGAAACCCTCCTCAGCACCCTTTTCGACAGATTGGATACTAAAATGTGCCATGTTACATTGTTGGGTGTCAACCCACATGCAACTTCTCTATCCAAAAGGGCACAAGCTTCCTCAAAGAGGCCTTCTGTACAGTAAGAACCAATCAAGATATTATAAGTGACTACATCTGGACAAACACCTTCACTTTTCAATTTGTCAAATAAGCTATACGCATCCTGGATCCGATGCATCTTGCACAAACCACTTATCAGTGTATTATAGGTGACGATATCAGGTTTTAATCCACCATAAATCATCTCTCTCAAGACATTAAAGGCATTCTGCATCTTACCAGCTCTGCATAAGTTACTGATTAGTATATTGCAAGATAAGTTACTAGCAGTAACTCCCTTTCTCAACATTTCTTCAAAGAGGCGAATAGCTTTCTCGACAGCCCCATCTTCACAAAGTGCTTTTATAAGTCCAGAGTAGGTGAACTCATCAAGAGCACATCCTCTGAATAACATGTCATTTACAAGCTTAAATGCATCTTGGGTGGCCCTTCTTCTTAATAAAGCGTGGATTAACGTATTGTAGGTCACAGTATTGGCAATAACTCCATCTTGGAACATATCCCTGTACACACACAGTGCCTCTTCCATCCTGTCAATCTTTGTTAGCCCATATATCAAGGAATTGAATGAAAAAATATCAGCTTTACATCCTTTACTCAACATGTCCCTGAACAGCTCAAACGCCTCTTCTACTTGCCCTTCCCTACATAAAGCAGAGATTAGACAATTATATCCAACTGTATTTAGGGAAAGACCCTTACGTAACATCTCATCTCTAATATCTTCAGCTTCCTTCAACAGGCCTTTCTTACAGAAACCATCAATCAGAATGGTGTAAGTTATCATATTGGGCCTGCAACCCTTGAGTGGCATTTCTTCAACTAATTGATGAGCAGAGAATGATAATCCTTTTTTGCAAAGCCCTTGAATCAAAATGTTATAAGTATAAATATCTGGTTGTATGCCAACACTTACCATATCCTTATCTAATAAAGTTTTTGCTTCTTCCAAACGACCGTTTGCCACATACCCATTAATCAAGGTATTGAACATGACAACATTAAGATTTGGCACCTTCTTCAGCACTGCCCTGGCTTCATCCACTCGACCTGTTTTGCACAGCCCTTGCATTAGAACTCCATAAGTTATTTTATCTGGAGTGAAACCCCGGATAAGCATCCGATCAGCTAGTCTAGCAGCCTCATGAACACGATCAACACGACAAAGACCAATTATGACATCATTGAATGTATTAACATCAGGCGTACAACCCATAACAAGCATCTCCTCCAACAACTTCAAAGCATCGTCAACTCTATTAACACCAAACATTGCATGTATAAGTGTCTGATACACCACTGAATTCGGTACACACCCATGCTTTGTCATGTCTCTGAGAAGGGAACATGCAGAATCAACTTCATTCACCATACAAAGTGCTTTCATCACTCTACCAAAAGTGAAGACAGTAGGCGAGATACCCCTACTTAACATATCATAAAAAATATTGGGGGCAATTTTAGGACAATTACCCGCCAACAGAACATCCAAAACAACATTATAAGATTTGAATGTAGGTTCATAACAAAAATTACTCCTCATATCAAAAAGCAACCTAGTTGTTTGACCAGGCAGACCAGCTCTTCCGTAATGCCTCATGATCATTATGAAAATGGACTCTTGAAAAACCACTCCTTCTTCCTTCATCTGCACTAACAATCTATCAACCATCTTGAACTCATTTGACATCCCAACTTTATCAATGAGAGTATAGTACACATCAAAGGTATGACGATAACCCTTCTGGCAACCGGCCCATTGAAACAACTCCAGTGATGTGGACACATCCAACGGGAGCTGCAATAATTTATGTAACTGGAATGGACTAATTCTACTAAGGGACTTCTGCAGCTCCTCAAGGTCAAAAGGTTTTAGCAATTTCTCCCATTCAGTCTCCGATTCTGCCCCAGAACCATCATTGGCATTACTATGAATAAAACTTCCATAAACACTACATGAATAACATGAAACTGCGAGAGCCTTGGGGAATATGTGAAGCTTTCCAAGACTACATAAGCTAAGCTTCAATTTCGACATGACTCTCATTGGCAATAGTCCTCTCTACAACCCTATATAATGGCCCCAAATTACAGTTGCAGCAATCAACCCTCTGAACCATGATGAATATAAAACGACAATTAGACAGAGCCCCAAAACAATCATAAATCAGCAATTCCAAAATTGAAAAGAAATTCTATCTACCCTAATTCTATTATAATTTCTAACCTAATTCAGTATTTCTACCCCCAATTCTATCTACCCGTCGGCCGCGCCCCAGCCTCCCCTCTCGCCCCCCCAATTCCCGCACGCCACCACCCACCACAACCCCTCGCCAGCCGTCACCGGAAACCCCAGCCGAGACCGCACGACGCACGCACGCAGACGGCAAACCGCCCAGGGAGGTCCCCTGCTCAATATTCGCTGGTGGTCCTCTGCTCGCTGGCCGCTGCTCGTCGCCTGGACTGGATTGCAGCAAGTTACAAGTAGGTCAAATTTGATGTTTAATTATTTTGAAGTTAAATATTTAAATTATGTTTAGACTTGATGTTTATATTAATTTGAAGTTGATTATTTATTTTTGAACATTTAATGTTTAGATTAGTGTATTGTGAAATATGATTTACGGGGAATTTATATTATATAAATTGTGAAATTTTGGTTGGAACCGAACCGACCAAAACCGAATCAAGAATCAAATTATTCGTTCGGTTTTTAAGTTGGATTGATTCTCCGAATTTCGGTCCGAATGCTCAACCCTAATCTTAATTGGTTTGTGTCTGTTGATATATTTTGAATATCTATTTATTTTCTTTTGTTAATATAATAAAGAAGAATTGTCGATCGAGGACCCAAATGATAGTTTAATTATCGATTCAAGATTCGAAAGATATTTGTCAATTCAGGACCCGAATGATCAAATAATTCTCAATTCAGGGACCTGATATTGAGGTCCTGGATTGAGAATTGTATGATCTTTCGGGTTCGGGATTGAGAATTTTTGTGATCTTTCAGGTCCTGAATTGATAATTAATCTTGCGGATCCTCAATAAGAATTAAACTATCTTTTAGATCCTAGATCGATAAAATTCATACTGACAAAATATATTTTCGTTTTAATTTTAAAATTTAAAAAATAATATTTATAATGGCATAAAATATTACTTATCCATGTAAGACTCCTTTTACCGAAAGTTTGATCGAAGAGATCAAATCTTAAATTGTTTTTTTAAAATAAATTTGAGAATTGACTCCTATTACCGAAAGTTTGATCGAAGAGATCAAATCTTAAATTGTTTTTTTAAAATAAATTTGAGAATTCAATGATAATTTGGGATAAATTTATATATTTTTCCATAAAACAATTTGCAGGAAAGAAAAAACTGACTTGGGCCGCAGAGAAACTTGTTGGGCGTGTGCGAATTGTTTAAATATTTTGCTTGCACAATTTTATCATATCATATTTACAAATTCCTTAAGCCACATCTATTTGGACGGCTTGTTTCATTAATCGTGGTTTCCATCAACCAATAAGGATCGAACACGTGTGTTTATTTGGTTACCGACATTATTGACTTAAATCGATCCTATAATATGGGGCCGCTGAAATTCACAATACGGGTTGGGCCGTATTGAACAGTGGACGGCGTTGACATAGGATTTAGCCCAGTGTTCTTGATATCAGCCATAAGCAGTATATGGATTATATAATCCAGCCACATATTATGAATCAAATATCAAATTCAGCATAAACAGCACTTATTGATCAAATTCAGCATACCCAGTCACTTATTAATCAAATTCTGCATATGAGCATTCCCCAGCAACATTAATAATTTAACTGTTAACATATAATAACATTCAGCAGCAGCCAACAAGAAGACCCGAACTTAAAAAATTAAAAAATAAAAATAAAAAATACGCAGAGCAGCAGGCGACAGAGAGACTGATGGCAGCAGGCGACGGCGAGACAGAAGGCATCAGGCGACGGGCTTTAGCCTTCCAACAGGCCACCGGCAAGAGGCAACACCGCAGCAGCCGACGGGGGCTTCAGGCGGGAGGCTTGGCGTGGGTAGGCGACGGTGCTGTTCGGCGTTAGGCAGGGGTGCGGCTCGGCGGATGAAAGGAAAAAAATATTTTCTAGCCCTCAACCGCTTCACACATTGAGCGTTCGCTTCATCTCGCTTGTCGCTTTGCTTGCTTCCAGACGCTCCGGCAGCTTTTTCTAGATTCGTGTACGCACGGCGTCCAACCCCCAAAAAAGCGCTCGGGCTATCTTCGGTGGCTTTCTCGTTTGGGCGAGTGTGCGCTGCTGCGTAGTTCTGATTTGGGCACTGGTTATTTCATTTTCATCAGAATCTAATTAGAAGTTAATTAAATAACATTTCTTAAATTTTAATCACAACGCATAATAGAAGTTAATTAAAAATTATATTTCTAAATAAATAAACTCATCTCATCTATCTATCTCTCTATATATATACTAGATCTACGGCAAAATTATATATATATAAAATTTAATAATTAAAATTTTAATTTATCAAGATGTTACAATTATATAATAGTCTTATAATTTATTTGACATATACAAAGCATTTTAGTCACTTACGTCCCTATTAAGAACATATTAAAATTTCAAATAGCACTAAATATAAACTTATGTTATACTTAGTTATTTAATTATTTATAATTAATAAAAAATAAAATAAATATTGTTTTTTATAAGTTTACTTAATCTTGGTATCCAAATTGAATTCCAAAGAAGTAAAATTAATTTTAAATATTAATAAAGGAATAACAAGGAAATATATTATCATCTTTCATAAAGGTTTTAAAGTTAGAGAATTATATCTCAATTTTACTTCTGTTAGGGAAAATTATATCCTCCTTTGTTGACTAATCTGTTAAGCACCACGTAGCATTGATGTGACATTGTCTCACTGTCAAATGATACTACATTAGTGTCATGTGACAATAATGTGTCATGTTTTATTTTTATTTTGTTTTAATAAAATTATTAATGTATTTTTTTATATTAATCTATTAAGTTATTTTATTTTCTTCTTCTACATTAAGGATATTTATTTTTATCATTAAAATAATAAATTTAAATATATTTAAAAATAAATATGTTTTTAATAATATTTTAATGATGAAAGTAATAAATATGTACTATTAATAATTTAAATAAAAAATATTATTGAAAAGACTAATATGAAAATAATAAAAAATACATTAATAATTAAATTAGAAAAATATAAAAAAATAAAAAATGACATGTCATGTCATTTTCATATGGCACTGATGTGGTACCATGTGTCATGTGTCAATGTCAAGTCAGCGCCACGTGGCACTTAAGGGATGAGTCAGCGAATGATGATAAAATTCCCTAACATAAGTAAAGTTGAGATATAATTCTCTAACATTAAAACTCTGGGATATATTTCCCTAATTTATAAAAGATATGGATATATTTCCCTATTAATCCCTCTAATAAATACAATATTATAGCTTATGTCATGAATGCATTAAAAAGACAATGTGAAAATATAGTTCTAAATTAAAAAAAATACTAAATAAATTATCAATTTGCTTAGTGGTTAGGATTTGCTAAAGTCATCTAAAGAATCAGTTTTTTTTTAAAGCTATGCATGTTCTTAAAATTTATATATTTAAAAGTTCATGGATTATAATATAAAAAATCATGAGGATAAAATTCATAATATTGAGAAAAATATTATTAAAAACCATAAATTAACATATTCTTCAACTAAATGAAAATAGTCATATATAAATTATGCATAGTTTACAATTCTAAAATAAAATGGCAAATTTTATGATTTCAAAAAATATAACATAAGAAATATTTAAATTTTATTTTATCTGAAATTTTATTTTTAGAATTACAATACAAATTTTTGTATGTATGTATGTATATAAATATATATATATATATATATATATATATAATAAAGTTAAAAATAAATTATATCAAATACAAAGCTTATTTAACAAATATTAAATATGATAAATTGGTGAGATAAAATATTTTAATGAAAAAATGGAAAATATAATTTTATTATATTTTATATTATATTGTACATCTATAATGTTGAGGTTGGATTTGTGATGAAATAGGGATCATTGGAACTAGTGAATGATAAAAGAAAAATAGCTAAAGAATGATGGAATAATGCGATTTTATTATGAATAATGAAGTGTAAATCGTGAATTTCAAGAATACAAGTGTAGTGGGGGTGAAAAAATGTGCTAAAAATGATCTACCGGCCCCTTTTTTATAGTTCAAGAGGAGCCGTTAGAACCCTAGAGAATTCAGGGGTAGTTCGATTTTATCGGAGGTCGTGGTCCAAGGTCGTGATTGGAGGCTGGCGGTTGCATCCTTTTTGGATGTAGTTGGGTCAGGGTCCCTCAACGGACCTCCGGATAATTCGCGGCTGGATCCTTATATGTTTTGACCTCTCCCCAGTAGGCGACCCGAGGAACTTGGGGGTAGTTCCGATCTTTGCGGGGCAGTTGAATTTGGGTCCTCAACGGTCCTCAAAATTATGCATGGTTTAAGAATTGCCTCCTTAATCTTCCATGTAGGTCGTGAGTTGTTGATCCGTGGCTCTAGGTCATGGTCGGGAGCTGGACCTTGATCTTGCTTGTAGTTCGTAACATGGGATCTTAGTGGTAGTTCCTAGTCGGGGACCTTGGTTGTGGTTTGTTGTCCCGTATGTTGCCTTTGATGGGTAGGTCCTGGAGGTCTTCGATAGGACCCTTGCTGGTAGGTTGTGGCCTGTGGCTCTAGGTCGTGGTCGGGATCTGGACTTTGCTGGTAGTTCGTCTTCTTTTGGGGACCGACTGAGGTCATCATCCGAAGACCGTGTAGCTCCTTTGGGTAGGTCCCCTCAGGTCGTGGTCCAGCGCGCTTGGCCTGGGCCTAGTCGAGTTCATTGTTTGGAGGCCGTAGTGCCCGTTTGAATGTGTCCTCTAGGGCTGTTGTCATCCTTACTGGACCTGGGCCTAGTTTTTCTAGCCCTATCATTTTTTGGCCCAACAATAGTCCCTTCGGGCTTGGGGTTGATCGCTAAGGAGACCCCAAGGTCGAAAAATTTTAAGGATCGAGTCTGTCTCATTGCAAGTGCACAAAACGCGGAAGTTCTGAGCTCCTCGTAAGGAGGCATCGGGAGCCCTGGAGGGGTCCTCGTGAGGACCCTATCTCATTTGGAAGGTCAATCTCCGTGTGGGTGAGTACGAAGGGTGTAAGAGCCTATTTGTAGGCTTCTACATGAGAATGCAAGTAGCTCCATGGAGTTATCTTGCGGACTTGAGTCGTGGGTCTGGAACCACAAGATAGGAAGGGGATATTGTAGGGTTTTTCGATAAATCGAATCATCAAAACCAATTTGAACCGAATTGATTTATAGATATTGTGCACAATTAAATATATAATAAACTGGATCGATTTAGAATTATCTTTTTGTAAATATTGGCGTTACATATTTTATATTCTCTCTCTACTTTTTAAATATATATATATATATATATATATACATCGTTTTCTAATTTCGATTATTTCTTTGAGGTGAACGTTTTTTATTTATCAGCAGCCGCCGCCGATACTTTCGCAAAGCGCGGGACATAAACTCAGCGGATGCGGATTTATCCGGCGACCGACTTATGCCCTTCGCCTATAGATAGACCTCATATATATTGTGCTTATGCGTTAGCTGCTTCTTCTCAGCGAATGTAGACATTATTGGGGAAGTTGAGTGCGTTGGCGTATGTGTTTCGTAATTGCTCTGCCGGTCTAGCGTTTTCGATTTAGGTATTTCTGGATGCCTTCTTTCTCCGTTGAATTTCAGTTATATTTTGTTTTTATGTCTATTAATATATTTGAAACGGTTAGTTAGTTCACAGTGTTTTTGACTTCTCGCCTGCCTTTTGGGAAAATTGATTTGGATTCGGCGTTATTTTAGTATTAAATTGAGGATCTGTGATTATTATTTGCAGCTCTCTGCGTGTTTCAGTTGTGTAATTTACATTTTACTTAACTATTTGGATGGTCTTGCGTAGGATTGGTGAATTTGTGCATCTAATTATTTACACAATGCTACTATTAAACTGATTAAGCTTGTTTGAAAAAGTTGTCAGAAAAAAAATGTTTTTTGTTCTAGTTTGATTGTAAATTATTGTGTGCGATTAGAGTTGTTCATGTTGTTGCTTCATCATTTTGATTATACTCCGGTCTCAATTGTCCCACTTTCCTTTTTCGTCCGTCGCACCACAATTGTCACATTACTTAAAAAGACAATTTTTTCACACTCAACAATAAAATATTAATTTCACCCAACTTACTTTAATTTTACAATCACATTCCTTGGTTATTGTGTCCGGTCAACCCGGGACAATTCAGCTGGGACGGAGCTGGGACGGAGGGAGTATTTGCTTCTTAGTTTTAAAAAGCGCGCTCAGCGCTCTAAAATCAGTCCCAGCGATTTTTTTCCGGCCTGAGCGCCGAGCGAATGCGAAGTGAAGAAAAGCGCCCTGAGCAGTCCGAAGCTAGCGAAGCGTTGAGCGATCCGAAGCGAGCGCTCAACATTGTGAAGTGTCTGTGGGAATAAATAACATTTAAAAATTTTTTTTTTTTTGGTAAATCTATATATAATACTAAAACGAAACCGGCCAGCCCAAAAATTCCCGCCATAACCCATAAAATATCATGCACATGCAATTGTTACTCCAGTTCTCAAAGCCCATCCAATTTTATTTTTATATAAGTGATTTCATATTTTAAAATTTGAAATTTAAAAACAACTTTAGTGGATAAGACTTTGCGTGTGTCAGAGGATGTATTTCTCTTTCCAATGAAATT
>JAPKLW010008379.1:0-13480 GCA_026898455.1 Plectranthus barbatus | reverse complement strand
ATTTATTTCTATCATCTTGTATATTTTTATTCCATCTTTATTTAGTATTCTTATTAAAGTTATCTCTCAAAAATCCATCATCAACATATGGGATTTAAATTGATGCATTCTATTTTTTTAAAAAATAAAATATTAGCAACCGAAAATTAATTAAGCAAGTGTATTTTTGGTCATACAAGATAATTAAGTAAACAGGCATGGGCCTGGGGTTTCATGAGTATTGGGCTTGAGCCATAATACACTGCATTAAGCTGGAGTTTATGATTAATTACACAGTTACTCTATTAATCACTCATTTTATTTGCAATCTACTTTGCCACTTTAACACTCTATTTTATTAACTTATTATAATTAAAGAAATCCACGAGTCAAATTAATATTAAATAAATCTCATAAAAATTAATTCAAATGAGCTTTTGATGCATGCATATGTTATCAAAATTCGTTAAAACACTCGATTCTATGCATAAAATTCGAAGATCAACGAAGTTTCAAGCAATTTATAAGCTCATGTACAACCACTCAAGTAGAGGTTGGGGTGTCGGCGAGTTGCTAAGAAGAAGGGATCGGAGTGTCCCCTCCTTAAGCTCACAAAAAATGAAAGCACCTTGTATGTGATAAAGTAATCGTAATCGAAGAGGGGTCGGATATTTTTTCTTATTTAGCAATAAAGTTTTAGATTTTTAAATAGCTAGCGTTTATGAGTTGAGATTTTTACTAAGTTGCTTTAGCTTTCTTAAGTTTTGGGCACTTAATTTGCAGTTGCCGAATATTAGCTAGACTAGCTAGGCTTTTTCATTAATTAATATATTATGAACAAAAAAAACTCAGAATTTTGTCAAACATTAACATATAAATTTTCTGGAATAATATGAAAACTATAACCATGCAGACAATATATTATAAAATAATTCATTGTGTTCCCCCACAAACATGCAATCTTTCCAGCATTTTTGGCTTTAAACTATAAATATTACGGCTGAAAATTAAGATTTTGGTTTGGTCATTGGAAATTTGTTGTTTTGTGCAAGCAACATTTAGAGAGGTATCTAGCTCATTTTCTTTATTATTAATTTTAAGTTTATATATTTTTTTAAGTATACATGAATTAATTAAATTGGATTAAAAAAATAATAATAATTGAAGAAAGTAGAGTTATCGAAGAAAAAATTGATTTCCAGCTATATATGGTGTGATGTTGGCAGAGAATATCATTCATATCTCTTTACTGATAGAAAAATAAGAGATTCTATTCATTCATATCTCAAAATCCCTAACTTTCGTTTTGATACCTCACCATTATAAAATGACACATTCACGTTGCAGCGTGAAGCTATTTATTTTTCTCAAATCATTCCCTTACGTGCACTATGAAACTATTATATTATGTTAGATTAATTCATTTCATTTTTATAAAATCGAATTGTAAGAAGAGAAATACATTACTATTATAAGATTGTTCACATCATTTTCACTAATCAGTATGAGATATATTTAATATTGGGAAGGTCTTGGGTTAGGCAGGCCTAAACGATTTAGGCGGGTTTTATCCATTAACCCAAGATTTAAGCGGGTTTTATCCATTAACCCAAGCCCAAACCCATATAATATACCCTATTTGGGATGGGTGAACCCATTTGGGTAGGATAAAACCCGCCTAAACCGTTTAGGCCTGCCTAACGCAAGTTTTTGCCTTTAATATTATATATATTCATCTTTTTATAACTCTGATGAATCATTAATGTGTAAGTAAAGATAGTTGTAAATGCATGTGTTGTAAAATATCTGATAATACTATTTAAAAAAAAAAAGATAATTTGACGATGATTATTTATATGTTTCAACCTACCACATGTGGGATTTATACAATTGAGATTAAAAAGATATCTCCATTGAATTAAAAACTATTTAAGCGAAGCTAAAATAAAAATCAAGCATTTTGATTAAACTAACAAGTTAATATCTTATTAAACTAAAAATATAATTTTTCTAAAACTAAAAAAAATCTTTTTCTCAATATTTAATCCCAACAAAGTATGTATATATATTTTCACTTTTTTTTAATATAAAATACACCAATTTTAACAATTCAAATTGCCATAATCAACTTTAATTTCATCTCATTTACATTGCTTAGTCTTCGTGTGTATATATACACACACGTGTATGTATTTTTTATATATATAAAAAAATAGAAACTGAAAAATAAAGAAAGCTAAACTACAGTAGATTGGTCCCCTATGGAAAAATTAGGCAAATACATCTATATTAAAGGACTATGCATGAATATAAGTTGAAAATCTAACATTTTAGGTTAGCTATATAGTTTACTATTTTATAGAGTGATGGTGGAAAACAATCATTCTCCATTCTCCAATATCACATTTTATTAATTAATTAATCTCTATGCCTAACTTGTTTGAAATATTTACCTCTCCAAACTCATTCATGATTTCACTAATTTCTCCCATCCTCACTTTTTCATAACTACTCCAATATTTATTTATACCGCTGAAAAATAAACCTACTCTCGTAAATTAAAGATATATCCGTGTGATTAATTTTTTTTGGACTTTAACCATAAAGCTAGCTAGCTAGGTCTTAATCCATGCATATTTATCTTGAAATGACCTTTAAAATGGGGAATATATTGAGTCAATTCATTTATAAGCCCTCACAAAATATCTATCTATTAAAGTTGTGCATCTGCAGTTCAATTGTCAGATCAATTTGCATAATAGTATTTAAATAATTGTTTTTAATAAAAGTTATGCTCATACATATTACAATAATGAGCTGCTAACCAAATCTAAATCAAAGTTATCACAAATATATATTCCATCTGTTTTAATTATATGGTCCAGTTTGATCTTGAATGTATGTAAAAAATTATTTAATATTTAAACAAACTTCCAACATTATCCTTATTTAAAACATTAAATAACCTCTCATTTTCATAATATTACATTTAACATTCTCATTTTCCAAAATTATTCAGGGGTGTAATGATAAATTACCAAATAAAAACAATACCAAATATAAAAATTAGAACAATATATAATTGAAAGTTGAAACACTCTAAAATGGTAATCCGGACAATATAATCAGAACGGAGGGAGTATATAAATATATAGAGAGTGGTTAAATAAAAAAATATTGGGCTATAAATTTAAGACTTTAGATTGACTATATCGATGGTTGAATTTTATTTTATTTTTTTTTAAAAAAAAACACGAGTTATTAAAAAACACACATTTTTCTAAACATATCATATATATACATTAAAGAATATTACGAATATTTTAAGAATAATATATATAGCAAAATACATATGATATATCAGGTGAAGATTCATTCTTATCTAACATGTGTATATTAAATAATTCTTAAATTATCAAAATGACCAATGATATATAACTTGCTAGCTGCGCACGCTGTTTCTACTATTGGATTAAATTTCCTAAGAAGAGAGGCATTTAATTCCACACACACCCCACTGCATTCACATTGAAATAGTTTAGTAATTTTAGATAAAAACACATACAAAATGATTACTATCTTCAATTGCTCACATAATTATTCATTTTAGCAGTAGAATGTTCAAAGCTTTTGCATGGTTCTCTTTATTAACTGAGTCGTGAAAAAAGGAAAAAAGAAAAAAAAGATGGGAAAATTTTGATTGAAATAGAGATAGCTGCGGGATGTCGGGGACATTTGGTTGTGTAAGTTCAAATTGCAGTTCCTGGTTTATGTCTAAAAATGCCGAAACCATGTTACTGTTACCAGCATATTTGACTGAATCCTGTGCTGACACGTGGCGCCGATCATGTCCGACTTCCCAGTCTCCAACATCATCTCATCTGCCTCCAAATATATATATATAAATATGGATATATGCCACTAACTCAACTCCACTGCACTGCATTACACGCACATCATGGCATTGTCGGTTTCCGCCGCCTCAACCACCGCATTAATCACCCTCCTCCTCCTCCTCTCCCTCCGCTGCTGCTCCGCCAAAGGAATCCCCAAATCCGACATCGATCTCCTCGAGTTCCCCTTGAATTTGGAGTATTTGGAAGCCGACTTCTTCTCGTACGGCGCTCTGGGCCGCGGCATCGACAGCTTCGAACCCAACCTCACCAAGGGCGGGCCGCCGCCCGTGGGGGCGAGGAAGGCCCGTCTCACCCCTCTCATCAAAGATATCATCGCACAGTTTGCTTTCCAGGAATTCGGCCATCTCAGGTCCCTTCTCACTCTCTTTCATTCTATGCATATCCAATTGGGGCAGTAGATTTTATCTGATGGTGAGTTTGAGTTGGTGCAGGGCCATTCAAAACGAAGTGGAGGGATTTCCACGGCCGCTTCTGAATCTAAGCGCAGCTTCATTCGCCACAGTGATGAATAATGCAGTGGGGAAAGTGCTCGTACCTCCATTCGATCCCTACGCATCAGACATTCACTACCTTCTTGCATCGTACGTGATCCCTTACGTTGGACTCACCGGCTATGTCGGAGCAAACCCTAAACTCCAAAGCCCCATTTCCAGAAAGGTATAACTATAACTTACCCCTTCAAATTAATCATGTATAATATTACGCATTTTCGCATGCAGCTGGTGGCGGGCCTTCTGGGAGTGGAATCGGGCCAAGATGCAGTCATCAGAACCTTGCTGTACCAACGTGCTATGTTGAAAGTGCACCCCTACGGTTACACGGTAGCAGAGCTTACCGACAAGATTTCCAACCTCAGAAACAAGCTCGGCAAGGCCGGTAGGAAAGATGAAGGCTTAATTGTTAAACCAGAGATCGGAGCCGAGGGTAAAACTGCCGGGAACGTCCTCGCCGCCGACAAGAACTCGTTGTCTTATGACCGAACGCCTCAAGAGATACTGCGGATTGTCTACGCAAGCGGCGATGAGAGCCAGCCCGGCGGGTTCTACCCCGAAGGCGCTTGCGGTAACATAGCCAAGAACTACCTGCGACACAGCAGACAAGCTTAGATACCGATTCACCTTTTCTACTCCATCATGTATCTATCTGCTTCAAAATAACAATAATCAACAGATGAAGGAATCAATCAACCAAATATAGAGATTGAATCAAGGATCATCAGTAAACAATCCAATGTTAATTTAACTGGAATATTCGAAGATACAAGATGCTAAACTAACCTAGACAGCCACAGCTAAACTAATAAAGTTTTTTCGAAACAGTTTATATAATGCAGTTGGGAGATAAATCTGAATCCTAAGATGTGTGGCGACATAATACAGCAGCAACAGCCAAGATATGGAACCTTTTCCTGCTTGTGTGGATTGGATAGAACCCCTACCGCTTGGATGGTCTGTCATCATCCTCTCCACCATCACTGTCATCGGGATCATCCTTGCCCGAACGTTTTCTCTTGGGTGGTGCCTCGACTTTTCCATCATCATCATCGTCATCTTCCTCATCAAGATCTTCCTCTCCGTTCTCTTGTGGCTCAAAGTCGCTTGCATCTTCCTCATCCTCAGCAGGCCCAACTGGTCTCACCAGATATTCAGTGCCCATATCACCCTATGACCAATCATAACTTATTATACAAGAAAATACATTATACAGGAAGTAGCACTATGAATTAAACCATATACGCGTAAACAAGATATGAAACTCAGACTTTCCCCTACGGTTCACTTAAGATCTTCAATCAAGTTTTAGAATTTAGCACTTTGATGTATTAAGAGTAAGTCTATCACTTGCAATTGCAAAAGATCAGATCTGATTCAGGAACAAAAGGATGTGTAATCATTTTATTTCAACTCCGCTAGAAGAACCTGATTGTTTCCACAATTTAGGCCTCCCAGAAAACAATAGTATTTCACTTTTAATACAGCAAAACTATAGGATTTCAACGACAAAACGGCAATCAATTTAAATTATGAGTTTTAATTCAAGTAAATCTCGTTTATGCAGAGGAAAGTTTCAAAAGGAGGAAAGGGACAATGAAAAAGTTCATAACTTACTCCTTCAATATTACACTCAAACTAAAAAATCAACCACAAACCATGAACTCGGACGAAATAGAAGGTCGAAAAATAGCAAACGCATAAAGGGGGCAGCCAAAAGAGAGATTTCAGCGACAAGAAAAGGCTGGGCAAAAATCCTAAAAACCGGCAAATTCACATCAAATGTACAATAGAAACGTGATAGTATGTAATGAACCCTAGATCTAGCATGCTTTGCGAATTAATAGCAATATACAACTGTAACCTAACACATAAAAAAACAAATCATTTGTGGGTAAGAAACGCATAAAAACTAACTTCACCAAAAACAGCATTACCTCTTCTTCTTCGTCGCCGTCTTCTTCATCATCGTCTTCGTCGTCGTCATCATCGTCGTCGTCGTCACCTTCGTCATCTTCATCCTCTCCGTCTTCATCCTCATCATCACCGTCAAAAGATGTCACTGGCGCCCTGCTAGCACCGCTGTTCAAAACCTCCTCCTCATCCTCCACCTCCTCGTCTTCCTCCTCCTCTCCTACTTCATCATCCTCATCTCCGTCGTCGTCGCCATCGATTTCCTGCGCGAACACCTCCTCCTCTTCAAACACCGCCATAATTTTCAGAAGAAATTTTCAAAAATTCTTTTTTTTTTTTTGAATTTTTTTTTGAAAGAAAAGAGTGGGAAGAACAGGGGAAGTGGTTTGCTATCAGAGTGAAAGGGGTGAAGGTATAATCTGGACCGTTGATTCTGCTATATTATACTAAGATCGATGAGGTGGACAGAAATCCACGGTGGAATTTGGGCTCAACGGTTCTTCTTGGGGGGTTTTTTGCAAATGCGGCGCGCTACATTCCTTATCTTGTGTCACGTGACTCACGTGTGGCCGTATCTAGGGCATGCATTGTACATTGCCCAACTCTTTCCAGGCTTTCCATTTTGCAATGTGCGAATCCAATATATTTCGTTAAAATTAAAAAATGCCTAAAATATAATTAATTTCGAATCTTACTTTCGAAAGAGTTTACATAAGAAATATATTCACAAAAAATATGAGCTGAATATTTCAAAGACAAATTATGGTATGCCTTTACCATTAACTCATTTTTATTTTGGGAGTTGTAATGGAGACTGAACACACGATCTTTCTTTTAGAGTTTTTTATGCAAAGGATTCTTATTTGGAATATTCTCGAAGGATTCAGTTTTTCAGTAGTTTCTTCCGAGCAAGTGATTAAGTATTTTATTTATGATTAAGGGAAAACTATGAAAAATACCCTAAACTATTGGTCAACTATGAAAAATACCCTATTGTTTCTCCTTCCTTGAATTATACCCTAATGTTTCATTTTGTCAATTAAAAATACCCTGAACTATAAAAAATACCCCAATATTTTCTTTATCACTGAATTATACCCTAATATTTAGGGATGTCAATCGATCTAACTCGTCGGGTTTCGGGTCAGCCCTATCGGGCTGCGGGTTAATCTGTCCGGGTCAAATCGGACTGAAATTTTTTCGGGGTAAAAAATGTTGACCCTAACCCTAACCCTAATCCGTCGATTTTCGGGCTAGCCCGTCAGACCAATGAATTTATTAATTATTTTTTATTTTTAATACCTTTTCACTCTTTTAATATTTTAAATAATAAAAAAATAAACAAGATATTACTTTTCTCTTATAAAAAATACAAAACACATCACAAACTCTTATATAATGATTAATTTTACTATTAAAAATATATTATTTTTAATTTTAGCAATATTTAAATATATTTTAAATTCGTAAGTAAATAAACTTAACTATGTATTGAATACTATTTGAACTAAATACAATTATATAACTTAAAATTTAATTAATATATATGATCTTAAATATCAAAGTAGATTTCAGTACTATAATTATGATAGATATATTAATAAAAAAAGTAACCGAGTTAATCGGGTCAACCCATCGAGTTTCGGGCTTCGGGTTATTCAGGCTAATTTTTTTTCGAGCTAAAATATTTTGACCCTAACCCGTATTTTAGTTCAGGTTAATCGGGCCAACCCGCCGGTTTCGGGCTAAATTGACATCCCTACTAATAATTGATTTGATGTTAAAATTTTTATGAATTATAAACTAAATAATGTGTGAAATTTCCATTTCTTTGGTATATATGTGTATTAAAATTTTAACACCGTCAGCGACGTAGGGTATTTTTAATTGACAGAAGCAAACATTTGGGTATAATTCAATGATATGAGAAACCTTAGGATATATTTCATAATAAAGGGTATTTTTAGTGGGCAAAATGAAACTTTAGGGTATAATTCAAGGAAAAGCAAACATTAGGGTATTTTTCATAGTTGACCAATACTATAGGGTATTTTTCATAGTTTTCCCTATGATTAATTAGTTTGGCAAAAAACTTGCGTTAGGTACGTCTAAATGGTTTAGCGGATTTTATTCATACCCAAATGGATTCACTCATCCCAAATATAATTTATTAATCCCCAATTAGTATATACTCCCTCCGTCCCGGTCAAATTGTCCACATTTGACCGGGCACGATAACCAATGCATGTGAGTGGTAGTGGAAGTTAGTGGGATGAATATTTTATTGATGAGTGTAGAGAATTTGTTATTTTAGGAAAGTGGACTAATATTGTGGGACATACGAAAAAGGAAATGTGGACAATTTACTTGGGACGGAGGGAGTATTAGATGGATTTGGCTTGGATTAATAAACAAAACTCGCCTAAACCGTTTAGGTGTGCCTAATCTGAGACCTTCCTAATTAGTTTTGGGTTTGAGTTACATTGGTTTCCATTAAAAATTATACTCCCTCCGTCCCAAAACATTAGTCCCGTTTTCCTTTTTCGTCGGTCCCAAACAATTATCATCTTTTCTAAAATGGAAAATTAATACACACTCCACTAATAAAATACTAATTTCCTCTATCTCTACTCACATTGGTATCTTTGCCGGAATGAAACAAGACTAATGTTTAGGGACGGAGGGAGTATCAAAATAATTGGGCAAAAACTTGTGTTAGACACGCCTAAACGGTTTAGGCGGATTTTATCCATACCCAAATGGATTCATTCATCCCGAATAGAGTTTATTAATTCTCAATTAGGGTATATTAGATGAATTTAGCTTGGATTAATTGATAAAACCCACCTAAACCGTTTATGCGTGCCTAACCTTCTCAAATAATTGTCTAGATTTGGAGATTTAGAGCAATAAAATCTAGAAATTGGATAAAATTTGTATTCCAATAACCACCATTATGCAAATAATTATAATGAATATTGAAATTATGTTCTACTAGAAAATATATATTGAAATTACGTTCCAAATCATTAATTGATAGGTGGCACTTGGAAAGGGTTTATTACTTTAATAATGCACAATATCATTCCAATAAATTTAATATATCCTCTTTCCCTAAAGTAATAATTCAATCAAACTTTAGCGATGGCACAAAAAATGTGTGGGGCCATATTTTATTACTTTTTATCTTTCTTTTTAGTGCGAAAATTAATTTGTTTTTGTAACGCAACAAATCAAACCTATAACGTATCGAACATGAGTAAGATACCTTAAAATTAAATCACAACCTATTCAAATTAGGGAAAATCGAATTTACTTTTATTTCTAGAACATTGCTATAGTCACATCTTTGAAGCTCGAATCTTATCGCAATCTCCATAGTAAAACATATAATATATTAACGTGATTTATTGTTCGCGTATAATCTTCAAATTATTACATAAAAATCAAATTTATATTTATATAAGTGGGAATGGATACAACTAGCCACTTTGAATAAGTGGGTATGTTTTATAGCCACAAGGATAAAAATATAAGTTTTCTAGCCACTTTGTACTTTTGTCTTTTTCTCTCTTCCATTTTCGGCTACAAGACAAAATTTACTTTATTAAAGTTGTTTCCATTTTCGGAAATATTCATTATTTCATTTATTTATTCATTTATTTAATTTTGAACAATTAATTTGAACTACCAAGGTAGTTGTAAATTTATTACAACCTTTTACAAACAAATATTTTCGGTTGTACGAGGAAGCAAATATTTTAAAAATTATTTGAAGATTGTTGAGAGGGTTTAGAGAGAGAAAAATCGAAGGTATGTTGATTTCAACCATTTTTTCTTACTTTCGATTCGTTTTCTGCGTTATAATGTTGTTATGTGTTCAAAATCGACATGCATATCTTAGTATCGACTTGTATATCTTAGTTTTTTAGAAAATATCGCGATTTTAGGACTGTTGTTCGTAAAAAAATACGCAGAGAACTTAGGGAGAAACCCAGGAAAATTGCGATCTCGTGATAAATCGAGATCTCGAGATGATGTCGAGATCTCGATTTCACCATATCGAGATCTCGACGTCATCTCGAGATCTCGATTTATCACGAGATCTCAATGAATTTTAATTAAATTCCGATATCTCGATATTATTATCGAGATCTCGAATTATCTGCTGGAAAATGCTCCTGATTTTTTTTTAATATTTTCGTTTCATTTATCACAGATGTCGTATCAACGTTTCATCATACGTCATGGTGGGGCTTGGGACAGATCCGAGTATATGGGCGGAGACGAGCAATTGATTTGTTTGAGACGTGAACGGATCTCCTACAATACCATTTTGTCCGAGATTCACGAGATCATGCACTGTGATCTCCTCAGTACTAGCTACTGCTTGTTTTACATGAGCAGTATATCTGGGGGCTCGAGGCATGTCAAGGCTGGACTGAAGACCGACGAAGATATTATGCGGATGCTATATGAAAATAGCATTGATCCAATTATATATGTGGTCACCAAATTGAAGCAAAATCAGTCCGGATTTCAGGGAAAAAAGTCACAATCACAGCGATCAACACGAATGGGTGGTCCTAGCATCTCATTAGCTGATGATTTCGTAGATGAGTATGAGGCGGAATCTACAGATGATGATGATGATGATGATTATTGTGATGATGATGATGATGAGGAGGAGGAGGCAAGCGAGGAGGAGAGGGACGAGGAGGAGGGGCGGAGTCGGTTGTTTGAGTCCTTGGTCAGTGATTTTTCTAGATGGATTCTAGCTCCTGGGCGAATGGATCAGTACGGACTATCTAACAATAACTTGAGTCTGTCCGTGGCTGCAGCTCGACATGATCAGGAAGTAATGAGTTGGGTGCTTCCTTTAATAGAGGTTGATGCTCCTGAGCGTTTGGAGTGGATTATTCCAGCAGATTGGGCCCCGACTCAGCTGTGCATTGGAGCGACATTTAGCAGCAAGGATGAACTTGACCTTGCTGTAGGACTGCATCACTTGCATCACCGATTGGAGTACTCCACAGAGAGGTCCAGCACTACTCGGCTCAACTACAGATGCAAGCATGGGAATGGTTGTCCTTTTATGCTGCGTGCAAGACAATCTGGAACTGTTTGGAGAGTATTCAAGTGTGATCTGATGCACAGCTGCCAGACGGATATTGATCGTGTTGCTCCCCGCAGAGTGCCCGCAAGAGTGTTGGGTAAGTATTTCTCCAGTAAGTTGGCGGCGGAGGGCGCTATTCTAAAGCCGAAGGAGATGATGTCTGAATTGTTGATTCAATTCGGCATCAAGATTGATTACAGTTTTGCCCTGCGGGCAAGAAACATAGCCATTGCAATGGTATTCGGCGAGTGGGAGAAGTCTTATGCGATGCTGCCGGGCTACTTACACATGCTACAGTCTCGTAACCCAGGCACGATGTATGATATATCCACTTCTTCGGAGAGTTTGTTCAAGCACATGTTTCTGGCGCTTGCTCCTTGCATCGATGCATTTCACAGCTTCATGCGCCCAGTGATTGTTGTAGATGGCACGCATCTGAAGGGCAAGAATAAGGGAATGTTGTTTGTTGCGGTGACGAAAGACGGCAATGAACAATTATTTCCCCTTGCTATCGGGATTGGACCCATAGAGGATGATGAGTCGTGGATGTGGTTCATGCATCGCTTGCATGTGTGCTTCGGGGATCGCGAAGGACTGATCATTGTCAGTGATCAGCACAAGAGCATAAAAAATGCAGTTGAGTTAGCATTTTCCGAATGCTAAGCATGCTATTTGCTATTACCACTTGGCGAATAACATGTCGAGGTACGGTCCGCAAGTTGGTGCTGTTTTACGAGATGCAGCCTACTGTTATAGGCACGATGCATTTCAAAAGCACATGTCTACTTTGGAGATTCTGAGCAAAGAAGGAGCTTACAAGAGGCTTCTGGATATAGGAGTCCACCGTTGGTCGAGATCTCAGTGCCCTGGTACCCGATTCAGCTTCATGACGTCCAATGCAGCCGAATCCCTCAACTCTCGTTTGTTATGGGCAAGGCGATTACCTATATGTGCCCTTCTTGAGACTTACAGAGCTATGGTTGAGCGATGGTTTGACGAGCGACGAGCGGCTGCACGGTCTAGAGATCATGCTCTGACACACGTAGCTATGACAAAATTAACAGAATCGTCCGAATATGGGCGACAGCTTGTAGTCAGAGGCACCACCATGCCACACATATACAAGGTGGAAGGGCAACAGAGAAGCTACAGTGTCGACTTAGAGCACAGAACGTGTGAGTGTCGTCAGTTTGATCTCGATCTGATTCCATGTTGTCATGCGGCTGCCGCCCTCAGGTAATATGTTAATTCGAACTTTCATTATTGCAAATATCTTAATAAAGATTATTATAACATGTGTGTCTTATTTTTTGATTGTCAGATATATTTCGCAGCCGATATCAGAGTACGTGCCACACTACTACAAGCAATTCACTCTGCTACAGACATATCATCACACCATTATGACTGTGCCGCATCCATCGGATTGGGTACTCCCATCGGAGGTAACATCCTATGTTGTGAGACCACCGATAATAGTTCGACAGGCTGGCCGTCCGAGGATGAGTAGAGCACGTTCTGGTGCTGAGAGTTCGACCACGCGCAGATCTCAAGTATGTAGGAGGTGTCGACAATCCGGTCACAACTCACGTGCCTGCACTGCTTATATTGCCATTGGTGAGGTGGATTTAAACAGTCCTCCACCCCAAGACGGGCCACGTAGGCGACGGGCAAAGACATGTAGTATCTGTCAGAAGACGGGGCATACAAAAAGAAAATGTCCGGAGAGAGTTGACCATATGAGTGAGTAGTGGTACTTGCTTTATTTTTGTTTGCGCATTTATGACGAATTGATCAGTTGTTGTTAATGGAAATTTGTTTATATTAATTGTGGTGATATTTGGACGATTTTTTGAGTTCTTATTTGATCTGTTTTGGTGTTTTGGTTTGTATACGAATTCAGGTGGATTTTACAAAATTGAAATAGAATATCGTGATTTGGAGTTCAATATGTCGAGATCTCGGCATGATGATTTCGAGATCTCGACATCATATCGAGATCTCGAAATCATGATGTCGAGATCTCGACAAATTGAACTCCAATAATTGAATCAAGGCAATAA
>JAPKLW010008378.1:0-13482 GCA_026898455.1 Plectranthus barbatus | reverse complement strand
TGGCAAATGGTGTGCGATATTGTGGTTCGCATGCTACAATGTGAAGTCGGCTCGTACGCCGAGTTGAGCCTGCGCAAGTTTTCGGTGATGTGTGCGCTTGTCGATGGAGTTCAGGGCAACTGGGCCGAATTTTTCTTTGGCCGGTTGCTGGAGAATGTGGCGCGGAACATCACCGTGCCAACTGAAGGGAAATTTGCCCACGCCGTATCCTTCGGGCTGAGGATCAGCCACATCCTGGAGATGGAATTGGGTGATGGCGTGGATCAGGGGGAACAGCTGGTTGGTTCCGACTTCATACCAGCCACGAAGGTGAAGCTGCCTCGCCCAGATTACAAGAAGCCACGAAGGCTGAAAGGGAAGTCAGCAGTGGACCCTGCTGAGGTTGTTTCTGAGGAGAGCTCAGAAGACCTGGGAGAGCAAGTGCCAGCTGTGGCTCTCCCACTGACTGATGAGGCAAGAGCTCAGCTGAAGAGGAAGCTGGAGACGGAGTCTCTTTTCGACACCATGGAAAGCGCGGTGGCTGAGGCGACTGGTATCCACCCACGGGATGTACAACTAGTACCAGTCACCAAGAAGCCAACCCACAAGAAGCCTAAGACTTCCCAGCACCAGCAGCCACCGTCAGCTGTTGCATATGACCCGGAGTCTGGGAAGATCTCCATCCCAGTCAAGAAGTCCGTTCTGGGACTGACTGAGGAAGAGACGCTGGAGAGGATGACCCGGAAGAGGAAGAGGGTCCAGACCAGAGCTCAGAAGCTGGTGGAGCAGGCAAAGAAGGAGCAGCAAGCCTCCATAGTCAGGAAGAAACAGGCCCAGGCAAGGCTGAAGGCCTTGGCCGACCAGCGTAAACGAGAGGCTGAGTTGGCAGCCCGCGATGAAGCCTATGCAAAGGTGCAGGCTGAGCATGAGGCCAGACGTCAGGCGCAACTGGCGGAGCAGGTGCACCAGGTGGCCAAGGGCAAATGGGAAGTTGCCCCAACTACAAGTGCAAGGCCACCAGCACCAGCTCCAGGCGAGATCTTATCTGATGAATCCTTTACTCGCCTGCTGGTGATGGGCGCTGACAAGGATGTACTATCCCTTGTGGATGAGTACCAGGAGGAGGAAGTTGCTGAAGACCCACTGGCCGCGCAAGGGGGTGCCAGTGGAGGAGAAGAAGAGCGGGCGACCACCCCGGTACAACTGGCGAGCTTCTCGGATGTCAGTTCTGAATCTGAGGATGCAGAGGAACCAAGGGCTGAAGAGCCAGAGCAGGAGCCAGCTGAGGAGGTGACTCATTACTCAATGGTGCAGAGGATGGAGCCAAGGGATCTGTTCCCAGACATTGATGATAAGGCTCGTCATCCTGCCAGTCGCCCCCGATCCACAGATGCCTCGACATCAACTTCCGGGCGACCAGCAGCATCCTCTACACCACCAGCTAGGCGTGCACGAACTGAAAGACGCCCTTTCTGCATCCAAGAGCATCAACTGGTTGATGAGGATACCTTCCAGGCTCAAGTGACAGGGGTGCACCGGTGGGAGCAGCGCGGGGAGATGGCATTTTATAATTCAAGAGTGCCAGAGCCATCTGCATTCAACATCATACCCTTCAGCGGACTCCCCCACCAGTCGGTATATGCCTCCAGAATTTCTGACTGGTGCCTGCCCCTGCAGCCAGTGGAATATTACAATTCCACCCTCTATGAGTATGCAGAGAACATCACGACGGAGGTAGAGAATGTCGTCAATGACGAAATGATATCCAGCTACCGAAGACTCTGGAGGGTGGATCCGGACCTATGTCTGGAGTTTCGGAGGTGGCGGATTTTTGATCGATGCCAGCGCCTGCTGACTGTGGAGAAGCGGGCGGTTCTCTATGCCAGGCTGGGTCTTGGCTACTGGAGAGTGGAGGAGGAGTGGGCAAATGCCTTCATGGGCACTGATACTGATTGCCCCCAGCAGCTGTCTACAAGGAGAATCAAGCGTCGCTTGCTGAAAATTGCTGAGTATAGGCAGCTGACTGGAAGCTCCGGCCTCCCGCCACGGAAAAAGATCAAGTTACCCTTCCTCCAGTTCCGAGTCACCAGTCGGGGGTACCAGCTGACGTACGCGCTCCGACGCCTCAAAGTGCTGGTTACCCTCCCGAGGATCCCTCCCTACCATGCTATCCTGTTCGACATGGCTGCCAGCGCTCTGCTGGTAGACCACATTGTGGAGGAGGATCCCTCTCGTGGTTGGTGGCTGACCCTTGCCGTCCCTCCTGTTCCTATTGTCTCGGGCGATCTCGTCCCTGATCATATGGACTGGCAAGTGGTGGAGTTCACAGCCCCACCCGTTGTTGAACAAGTCCAGCCAGCTCCAGCCGCAGTGCCAGTGGTGGAATCAGCTGAGGAGCCAGCTGAAGAAGTACAAGTAGAGGAGCCAGCAGCAGCTGATGTACCAGCAGAGGCACCAGCAGCAGCTGCAGTGCCAGCGGAGGAGCCAGCCCCGATGGAGATATCAGCTGCATCTGAACCAGCAGCGGCTCCTTCCGCAATTGATGTACCTTCCTCTTCCCTTGAAGTATCAGCACAGCCAATCTCCGAGATCCATCCCCCTGCGCAGCTTCTTGCAATCATTGATGCCAGGATGGACCAGCGCTTCGCAAGCTTCCGAACCGAGATGACTCAACAGTTGGAGTCAGTCACCGCTGGAGTGTCCTCCTTTTTGGCGCGGATCCAAGAGGGGGAAAGTGCGCGAGCACTTGCTGAGGCTGAGAGAGCTCGTCTTGCTGAAGAGGAGAGGAGGATAGCTGCTGAGGAAAGGGAGAAGAACAGACAAGATATGGCAGCGCTTACTGAGATCCTGAGGTCGCTCACAAGCAGAACTCAATCACCAGGATCATCTTCTCAGCCATAGTCTAGCTTCTTCATTTTGTTGTAAGTATTTGCATCTCTAGACTAGTCAGTTTTCTATCCTGTACTTGTAACTGCAACATATTAATGGATTGATTACTGACAAGTTGATGACAATTCCTCATTGTCCAACAAATTGTCTGAGTATTTACTTACCAGCTGAACTTACACTTCCAGTGTAATCAGCACCAGCACTCGTATCACACACTTTAAATCTTTTTGCTCTGATCTCAATTCTCATATTTTAAACGAGCAATATCCCTCTTTGTTTGAGGGGGAAGATTTTAGTTAGAGCTGATGTGAGGAAGTGGTTTCATGGGTTCAGATCTGATAGGCTTATTTGTAAAACCCTGAAATGTTCTGTAACTTTCCTCATCAGCTGAGTGCTCGCTGGTTAGGCTTTGATCGCACCAAAAAGGGGGAAATTGTTGGGAAATTTGGCTAAGTTTCCTCTCCCCAGTAGCTACTTGTTTAGATTCTAGTTTGGTGTTTTGGTGGATCAAATCCTAAGTCCTACCAGCGTCAGTTGTCTCTAGATAGCTCTAGTTCTCAAATGTAAAGTCCTGTTTAGGTCTTTTGAGTTGTAAGTCGCAGCTGATCAAGACTCATGCTGGCACTGTTCACCAGCATGAGATGTACTTACCAGTTGAGAGAAGTCTCACCAGCAAGCGACTGACAAGACTCGTGCTGACACTGTTCATCAGCATGAGAAGAGCTAATGACTGGCTACTGTTCACCAGTTGGGAAGGGTTTCATCAGCAGGCGGCTGACAAAACTTACCAGCAGAATAGGTGTTCTCACTGACACTGTTCACCAGCGGTGAAGCCACCAGTCATGGGAGATTCCAAGAGTTAACATCAGACAAATTGGTAGACTTAGATTGTGCCAACGCAAGTCACCAGCAGAGACTTGCCAGCTCAAAGATCACCAGCATGTTCTACCAGTCGGATGTTACCAGCAGAATCAAGATTCACTCTTCCAGTGTTTTAGAGACAAAAAGAAGATTCGTCTGAGGAATAAACTGACAAAGTATGACTTTAAGGGAGGATACCTTAAAGTCTATCAGTTCAAGACACCAGTTCCGATTCCTCGTACTGACGAATAGTGCCGTTCTGACATAAAGAGATCAATGTCAGATAAAGTGGACAAAAGCATGGCGCTTTCCGGAAATTCCTACCTGCCGCCGTCAGAAGGACATGCGAGGACAGAGACCTTTTCCGGACGAGTCCAAACGGCTAGAAATTTGAATGGGATCCCGCGTCTATAAATACCTGGGATCCATCAACATTCAATACTCTTCACCTACCGAAAGACTGAAAATTTATTACGCTCAAGCAAGCAAGCAAAACTTTCGAGGCTTTACTTAAAGCTTTTCTGTGTGTTGATTTATTCAAACACGAGACTTCAAGCTTCCAGCTTGTAAGTTACAGATCTCTTTGGTGTTCTTTCTCTTCCGAGGAAGTTCACAGCAGCTCTTGTGCCAGTCAGCACTTGAGTTATTACGGGCTTTTGCCGTATTTGAGAGTCACGTTCTTGGGAGAACTAAACACCCACGCAGTCAGCTAAGGAGGTTGAAGTGACGTGCTCGCACTCCAACAGCTGAGAAGAGAATTGAAGGAATCAAGTCCGGGAGCGGTTGATCTAGCGAAGTGGTGGACAAGGGTCGCACCAGCTAGAGATAGATCGTAGGAATCTTGTACCTGCTTACTCTAGTGAATTTCCAGTTCTACGACTGGAGAGTGGACGTAGATCAGTTGATCGAACCACTATAAATCCTTTGTCTTTTATCAGTTTTCTGCATTTCATATTGATTTAAAACCCAGCACCCAAGTGCTGGTGTATATCTGAAAACTGATATAACTGTACAAACAAGGCTAAAAACATTCCAAGTCTTGAGCTACCAGCTGACGAGCCAGTCGCTAGTCAGCTGAGTACTCAGAGTGCCAGTTGACTTACCAGCTGACAAGGTCCCAGTCAGCTGAGTAACCAGCAGAGTGCAAGAAACGATTAACCACATTTTCCGCTGCCAAGTTATACCCTGATAATCCGGGACCAACAAGATCACTGGGAAATATCAACTATTGCTTCTCCATCATTAGCGCCTCCATTTGTACCATCTCCTATAGTAGCAATTCAACGACCAAACTCCTCAAATTGATTTGATTCATCAATTGTGGTTGCATTTTGTATTCTCAGATTTTTAGTCAATCTGAGTACAGTGCAATCACTCCAAAGATACGATGAATTTATTGTTGCATTCACAATATCTTGTCGGCTACCTTTCGGAATGACAGGCAGAATTTGACGAAAATCACCGCCCAAAACTACAGTTTTTCCACCAAATGGTGAATTAAAATTGTCGGGATTGGTAAAACGCATTATATCACGACAACTTCTGTCCAAAGCTTCAAAACAAAATTTGTGCGTCATCGGTGCTTCATCCCATATTATAAGTTTAGCTCTTATAATTAACTCAGCAAGTGGACTTCCTTGTGAAATATTGCAAGTAGAATCTTCATTAGGATCAATGGGAATTTTGAAACGTGAATGTGCCGTTCTTCCCACCGGCAGCAAAAGTGAAGCTATTCCACTGGAAGCAACATTTATAACAATTTCCCCTTTAGAACGTAATGTTGCAGACAATCATTTCCAAACAAAAGTTTTCCCTGTTCCTCCATATCCATACACAAAAAAAAATCCTCCTTTACTTGAATTTACAGCTTCCAAAATTGTATCATGTACACACCGTTGTTCATCTGTACACTTGCTTAAGAAATCATGATAATCCTCATATTGAGTTTTTCGATTGTATCGTAACTCTTCATTGATCATTGAATTACCTGACGTCCTTTGAAAATACCTTTCTTCAGGAAATGGCATGCAATCAAAGTCATTTAGACTTTTGCCAAGACCTCTCAACATTTTTTCCATTTCAACTAAAGCATATTTTTTACTTCAGAATCAGCAAGTGTTAATCCTGCGCAATTAATATTCAGTAATATTTAAATTAAGAGTCAAATATAATATTAAAATAATTAAATAATAAATTTATACCTGGATGTCCCAAAGATATTCTTTGATTATAGACAATATCTTCAGATAAATATGACCAACATTTATCCCAAACTTCTTCGGGTCTTGCAAGTGAACCAACTGATAATAAGGTGACAAATAGATATCGTAAAGACTTCGCTGTTGCCCATTGACTTGCTTCTATTATTCCATCAATATATTCCTTACCATCTTCAAGTAGTCCAAGAGCATAGCAAGCATCTCGAAAAGTAGCATATTGAACTCCATTAATGCACTTTATCTCTTCATAACTTGTTGGTCCACGAACAACATTTAACAAACATCTCAAGTAATACAATTCTCCTGACCCAGGAGGCACATAAAATAATTTTCCAATGGCATATCTTACTTTTCTAGGCTCCCAAGCTCGAATATCTTTCTTCCAAACAAATTTTGTAGGAAATTCAGAATAAGTGAGTTTTTGTGCCTCATGATATATTTTATTAGCTTCCATCCACGCCATGAATTTGCTTTGTTTAAAAGTTGCCCGATCAATCACAACATCTATAGGATCCGTATCTTAGAATATGATACTTTGCTCACCAGAAAGATGAAAAGATAATCGTTCAACTGCGGGGTCTCTAAATTGCATCTCATACCCAAAAATTCTCCAAACCGCCTCACATGGTGATATATATCGACAATCATAATACATTTGCACCTCATCACATTTTCTTTGTGTTCCCTCTTCACCTGTACTTTCATAAAAAGATGCGGTAACACGATCATGACCTTTGTTTATGTATTTGAATAAATACTTGATTGATCTTGATTGATTGCACCATTCAACATTGATATGTCCACCATATTTCATTAGAAGGTAATGATTATGTGGAACAACATATCTATTGTCTAATGGAACACCATTCTTTTCAACAAAGTGGTCGTTATCTCGACGTCTATATACGGGATATCCATCTTCATCAGTTGTTGTCAAATTCACAAATTTTTTTGGAAAAAATTTTGAACAACGACCATTCACCATGCATGGAGAATCTTTATGAGTTATACCACATGGACCATGTATCATATAATCTTGCACCGCATAGTAGTAATCTAGATCTATTTCTTTATCAGGAATTTCTGCTGAGATAATTTTATCAATATCTTCACCAGCAGGATGCTTGTTTTCTTTGCTGAGAAATAGTAAGATATGAGCGTGTGTCAAACCACGCTTTTGAAACTCAATGGTATAAATCACTACAAAATAAAAAATCTTAATTATAATGATGAATTGTGTTATATAATATTTTCATATCAAACGTAATTTAACGTAGAATTAAATTGTAAGTGTACCTGCTGCAACACTACCAAATATCTTGTTATGCCTCACATCTTTTATCAAGTTATCCAATTTCATCTTGAATACTCGAACAATTATATCAGGGCGATCTTCAGGCTTTAAACCTCGATGTTCACAATATCTTGTAATTTCTGGCCATTTGGATTGCACGTGAATGTTATGAACAAATCGGGGTATCCTATCCAACTACAGATGGCCATTGCATCCTGGTAATTCTGAATCATGTATCGAGCTCCTCCAGTAAAAGTTGATGGCAATATAATGCGCTTTCCTTGCGTGGTTGGATCAGTTTCTCCCCTAATAACTGCATCTGTTAAGCCATTATACATCTCTGCGCGTAATTCTTTTTGATGTGTGCGAATATATGTCAACCTATTAGATTCAATCATTGTATATGAATCAACAATGAATTGCTGAAATAACCTCTTGGATGACATTATATTTAATGGCTCGTTGTGTCTTTCATGCAATCGGTAAGCGAAGAACTCCCTGAAACTGACCCTTTTTCGTCCATTATTGGACAATGCACGTAATCCCGAGTAATGAATATCCTCTCTATATCCATCCTCACCATAAGGAAACAACAATGGATACTGTAGAGCAAGATATGAAGCATGGAGCTCATTTATGCGTTTTAAATGTCCTGATTTAGTTTCAAGAACTATATCTCTATCTCCCATAGACTCATCAAAATCTCCAACAATTAGTGCAGCAACTTCTGATACCGTTGGAAGATTATATCGACGCCCATCTTTTCCTCTCTTCCCTATCAGTCGTAGCTTAATATTTGAACAACTATGCTCCAAAAACTTATCTTTAGCCATTCGAAATGATTTCACCAATACGTTATTTGTATCTAACATATCCTTCAAATCAGCCACTATCTCCTCATGCAATGAATTTATATTATTCTTCTGCCTACAAATATTAATTTTTTATAATGTAAGCAATTGAATTATTAAAAATACTTGAAATAAATAAATTAGATAAAATTCAATACTAACCGGACGGAGAGCAATCTATTTGTGATTTCATTCTGAGTGTCATATATGTATAGTTGTGCAAATCTAGGCTGACAACCTTCAGTCGTCGGCAGTAGACTTCCAATAGAATGATAGTTTTGACCATGCAAACAAAAAACTGGTGGTAATCTTCCGGTGTTTAGACTCTTGTCAATCTTTCCTCCCATTGATGTGAAAGAGAACATACTATTATATGATCGAATATTTGCTAAAAAATGTTAGCTCTTTGCATCATTCCCGAAAATCAACTCCTCTAAAACTTTTGGAGGATTTTTCATTTCTGGAAGTTTGATTTTGCCATTTGTGCAACACCCATAATACATCGGATCTTTTGCTCTATAATGCTTGCCTATGCGTTCATTGTACCAGAAAATAGCCCCACAATATTTGCATGCATGTATTGGATCACCAATATCCAAATAATTCACTGCATAAAAAGTTATAATATAACACATATAATTAATGAAGGAAATAAATCATAGTGAAACATACTTTTATATACATTTATTTAACAAAACACATGTTAATTTCGAATAATAAACATACCACTATGTTCGACAATAGAATGTATTCGATCTTTATGCATGTCTGCAACTACATTACTGGTTGGATTTACTGCACAAAAGACAAAAAACTACTTTTACACACACATACAATTATCATACATGCACATATATATAATTTGAATTGAGGAAAATTAACTTAAAAAGATAATAAGGAAAAATCATCAGAGTTATTTAATTAATTATGGAAACTTACTCTCATTTAATTAAACAATATTTGTGTCAACATGATCAATTATTTGATGAGAAACTACCAAATTATTTCCATGTGAATTTTCAAAAGGGCTCCATTCAACTCCATTAAATCATCAACCGTGAAATCTGCAAATTCAGCTGTTTCAACATTGGAAATTGTATTTCTCACAATGGCTACAAAAGAAAAAAAATGTTAATAATATGAGAAGAAAAATAGCCTTGAACTACTTTTATTCCAAAAATGAATGAAGTATAAATAGTTGTAATATAAGTTATTGCAACTTACTGTCTTCCAAAGTAACATGCTCTGTTGTCAACTGAGAACCTCGCACATTGTTTTCACATGAAATGCTAAACTGACACTTATCCAATTCAATTGGATCATCAACTGTCAAACCTATAAGTGTGGATATTACAATATTTGAAATATAGTTTGTTTGAGTTCTAAAATAATATGAGATACCAATTGAAAAAATATTATAATAAATCAAGCATGATACTCTGCTAACATTACCAACAAAATAAAATCATATATTCAATAACTTGTAATAATGATTTATGAAAACACACAATACTATTACTTAAATCACCAATATATGATTTGCCACGCTCAAATATTATCTTTGAGTTTATAAATGAGTCGAAGCTTGAGAATTACCGGATTGCAGATTAAGTCGCGGTGCTTTATGTAATGGAAAATTCAAATAACCTGTTAAAAAAAAAAAGAAATATCAGAAATAAAAATATTTATTTGTAATATATTTTATAAATTTAAATATAATATTTTAAATTATGAACCAAATAATTTATACCAACACGTTTAAATGTAATAATTTAAAATTATAATTATTGAAAAATAAGACAAAATTTTAGTAGCAAATAATAATGAAATATACGATTTTTTTATAGATTAAATTATTTAGAAGCCTTAAAATAAAATGTTTGAACCAATTGAATTTTGTTAATTTTAACAAATCAATATTTATTTAATTGAAAATGAAATATAAGTCTACAAAACATAATGACACGATAAATTTATTTTTCTTTCATGTATTTTGCAGGACTTCTTAAATTAAAACAATGGGTGCCTCTTAAAATATCAAATTTCTTATTATGATTTAAATAAAAATTTTATTATATATATATATATATATATAAATTATTGTCACTTCTATTTACTTTGATTTGGTAAAGTTTCTTATTTTTTGATTTGATCCAAATAATCATAGAAGGTATAATACATTCATATGAAAAAAGTTGAATAGCTAATATAACCTTATCCCTAATTGAAATAATTATATATCTTCAGTCTATACTTCAAAATTATGAACCTGTACAAAGTAAACAATATAAATAAATCTATCTCATTTCTTGATGGATTGAATATATTTCTATTCGTTTGATCAATTGCTTAGATTGTGACTACAAATAAACACAATTAATTATTTAATTTAATTAATTATAATATAAAATTTTGTATATTAAAATATCAGATAATGTAAAAATAATAATATATTACGCTGTATTTAATTAAATAATATAATAATGTATTAAATAACTTAAATAAATCATAAGTAGAGGCTTTTTTGTTCAACTTAAAATTTTAATGTATATGGGCCAAAATAGAGTTGATTAAGTGATGCTAGTATTGGATTTCTTGGCCCAACATATAGAACTTATTAACGTGAAATAAATTTTGTAACCCTAATACATTGAGGGGGCGTTTGGTATAACTGTCGGGAATCACTATGGGTATGAGTTTGATAGTAAAGGGAATGGGTATGGGTTTAGATTTGGGAATCATTCTCAATTCTTGGTGTTTGGTTTATGAAATGATTTGGGAATCATTTTCAATTCTGATGAATTTTTTTAAGTTAAAAGGTTTAGAAAATAATTAAAATATTATATAAATAACAATTAATTTAATAATAAAATAAAAAGATTTATTATGTAAAAATAAATAATTTATTATCTATTTTATAAAATATAAAATATAGATAAAATAAAAGATTGTTTAATAATATTATTATCATAATATATTATAAAAATAAATAATAAAATAATATGAAATAAAATCTTAGAAATAAATAATAAGATTAATAATATTATTAATTATTGTATATATGATAATTAATATATTTTTAATAATATTATTTATTAATTAATGCATAATAATAATATAATAACGCCATTTATTTTAATATTATTATAAATATATTAATTTATTAATATATATATATATAATATTAATAATATTATTAATTATTATATTGAAAAATATTGGAGTATATAATAATTAATAAAAAATAATTATAAAATCTTATAAAATAAAAAAATACTACCTCCGTCCCGCGCTATTAGTCCCATATAGTTTCGGCACAAGAACCAATGTTTGTGAGTGTAGTGGAATTAATATTTTATTGATGAGTGTGAAAAAGTTTGCCATTTTAGGAAATGAGACTAATAGAGTGGGACAGACCAAAAAGGCAAATGTGACTAATAGAGTGGGACGGAGGGAGTAATCATTTTGGGATTGAATTTGGGAATGGGTATGAAACCCACCAACTTTGAGTGGAATGGATATTTGGGAATCAATCACATCCCCTATTCCCATATCCATCAACCAAACGGTGGGTTTCGGAATCATTCTCATTCCTTGATTCCGAAAGCCACCAACCAAACGCCCCCTGAGTATAATTGAAGCTTGAATGTCTCTGAACTGAGCCGCCTCATTTCTTCTCAATCTAGAAAACCGTTTCTCCTACAATATTTCTCTGCGCTTACACTCTTTTTTTCAATACCTTATAATTATTTTCTACTGCATTTCAATGTTATACTCTCCCTTATTTTCATTTACTGCTGCAAAATATCATTTTGAAACTGTTGGCACAAAACTAATTTTAGCTATCAGGAGTTTTCTAAAATGTACCCAAATTTATAAAATCGTAGCTAAAGATTGATGTACTGAGTGAGATCTACCTACGTCGTTGCCATATTTCATCACCGCCGACTTATTTCAACTGGTCTAAAATGGTAAGATAGAATTTTAATTTAGAATTTTTTTTCATATGTATTTTATTACACATAAAATTTAAAAACCATAGATCTGATTAACTTAAAGGGGTTTTTTTTGTCTGTACAAATATCTAAGGTATTTGATAAATGATTGCATCCATCGTGTAAACAATTTGTTGAAATTGGTGGTTTATGGATTGATGCATGCCTATTGCAGTTAGGTATAAGCTGTCAGTAATTGGGAGAAACTGAAAGGTGGACATGAAATGAATACCCTATAGTGGTGATTGAACCACAGACTACTCAATTCCCCAGCTTTTGTTGGCTGCAGCCTCAGCGCCAGAGCGAGCATAGCTGATTTAAGTCAAATTCAGTTTCGCAGGAATTTTTAAGGTATATATATTTTTTTAATTTTTACTTTTCATATCTATAGTTTAGTTGAAATAATATTACAATCATTTAACTATGTTACTATTGTGTTTTCTTGCTAGTTTTATTATTATCTTCATTGTGATTAATCATGATTTTACACTGAAATCCCATCACATAAAATAATACTATGGTTTAAACTATAATATAAAATTATATTAGCATTTATTTATCTGAAAACTAATAGACATTATGTCCACTATTTTACATCTGCTAAACATAATAACTAAAAAACTATTCTACATAAAAAACCAGTTTCATCTTCCATGTTATTTGATCTTGGATGTTTGCTGCCACTATGCGTTCCTGCAATTTTTTTCTGTATCTGCAGTTAAAAATAAATAAAATTTTCAGATTTTGGAATTACCACTAATAAAATATCAAGTATTATTATAATATAAGTAAACTTTATTGTCTCTTTTTTAATCATTAAATTAAAAAATAATAACACTCTTATTGAATAGTAAATTACCTGAAAATGGTCGTTGTGAAACTTGTCCTTTATGGTTTCTGGAAATAATGCATGATTTCTTTAGTTGTTTCATCTACTATATTCTATGAAGAAAATATAAAAAGTACGAAACTTGTGATAATTTCTTTATGGGTATCTATACGAGCACAATTGATGTTTGTTGCAAACGTGGATAGCATTTATTTTTTTATGTGTGAAAATGTTGGGAAAAAAATGAAGATTCTAGAATTACTTAGCACATACCTCACACCTTGCTTTCATATAAGAAGTTGATCATGAAGCTGACTATCATTTATTGACAAATGAATATGTGAGAATGACTTTCATGATTGAATGACTTTAGAAATTTAAAGGTGTAACTTGTGTACATTCTATTTATTTAGTATCAAGATGAGCATCAATAGCTGACTGAAAAGTTAGATGCCAAACCTCATACGACATTGTTTTCCACTTCTTCCCTCACGCTTTTCCAATCTGCAACAACATCGAATATGAGATTAATCACTAGAAACAAGAAACGGATTTAGTTTGTTAA
>JAPKLW010008377.1:2911-13483 GCA_026898455.1 Plectranthus barbatus | reverse complement strand
TCTACCTAATATACTAAAGCAGGATAGTCCCGCTCAATCCCGCCAATTTAAAACAATTGACATGCAAATGTAATTCAAGAAAATAAGTCCAACAATTATTTTTCTATTTCGGTTTCAAAAGTTTGAGAAATTGTATTCAGTGAAAAAAATTTGAATTTTGAATTCCTATTAAAAATTATCCATACAACTGTTCACCACCTACTACCATTCAGTCCTCGGAAATGAAAACCACAATAAAGCCCACAAAATATAAAAAATTATTCGGTGTGATAAATTTGAATTTTAAAATCTCACTAAAAATTTTCTTTATAATATATATATTATTATGTCCTCAAATTCATTGTCCCGCTTTGAATTTAATGAGTTTCACCGCCAAGTCAATCACTTTTGTTTCTGCCAAAAATTTTAAATTTCAAATCTTCACCAAAACCAAATTTTACCGCCCCTTTTTCACTTTCAGGCTATTAAATATCAATCCATTTTCCACAACTATCCAAGACAAAGCAAGTAAGTTACTCCTCCATTGTTGTTCAACTATCTCATTTTCATTTTTTTTTAATCGTTAGTTACAAACAGAAATACTCATTGAAACAAAAAGATATTCTTTTTTCAGTTTGTGTACGCACCCAAGAGTTGTTGACTATGGAATCTGAAATTACAAAGAGATCTTCAATGTGGAGTTACATCAATGAACTTCATCCATCCCAAATGAAGCTAAATGCAGCAATTAAACTCAGGTTTGTAAGGATTTATGAGATTACAGCAGCAAGAAACAAAAAGGAGGTAGTCAGCCTGGAAGCAATTGTTCATGATTCAAATGTAAGTATTTCAAAATTTGTTTCATTTGTACTGAAAAAAAAAACTAATCAGCAATTTTATTTTTTTGCAACAGTGTGAGAGAATATCATTAACAATTCCAAAAATTTTTATACCAAAATGGAAGGCTACATTGAAGGAAGGCTCTGTTTATGGCATAAAAAACTTTATTGTGATGCATAACACAAGTAGATTTAAAGCATGCACACATGAGTTCAAAATCAAATTCAACTTTGAAACTGACGTGAAACGAATGGTGGAAGAGCAGTTTCCAAAGCAGTTGTTCATGTTTAAGCCATTCTTGGAGATCCAAAACTTGGAAGTGATTAAAGATGGAGAACTATTTGGTAAGCATAAGTATTTAATATTGAGAAATTATTATTATTTCTATTTTGTTATGAGATGTGAGAGAACTTCATTTTATCTCAGATATAATAGGCATTTTGTTGAACCAACCAGTGGCTCAAACTATCAACACAAGCAACGGCACAAAAAAAAAATTGATGGATTTGACATTGCAAGATATTGAGTAAGTATTATTCTAAAATAATAGTCATTTTTTACTACAATATACTAATTACATAATGTTTTTAGAGGGAAGAGAGTGACATGCACATTATGGGATTACTATGTTGACCACTTCATGCAATCCCTTGAAAAAAATGAACAACCCTCAAATGTGATAATTCTACAACTTGGAAGACCTAACATGTATCAAGGTACATAGTAACAAAATTAATAAAATTATTTTCATGTATTATTATTTATAATAATGTATAATTCATCAAACTAAACTGCAGGAAAAATGAAAATGCAAAGTACCTACTTTGTAAGTAAAGTATTGGTTAATGCTGAAATTCCAGAAGTGCAGGATTTTAGAAAAAGGTATTAATTAAAAGTTTTTCCTATTATTAGCAGCATTAAATTCTTAAATTTCATTAAAAATTAACTAAATATTTTTTTGTAGGATTGTTGTAGCAACTGATTTGAGCACAACCATTATTGGTAGTGCAGTTGAAAATTCTGCATCGTGCATAACCCAAGATGATGAAGATATTTCAAGTCAGCTTAGAACAATAGATGAATTGTTCTTTGCCAATAAGGTTTAGTTTTTTTTGTGACTTTGATATATTTAATATAACATATTTACAATTTATTTTAAAGTAATACATATTATATTTTTTAAATTTAGATTGGAGTTTATTGGATTGTTGGAAAAATAGTCAATATTGACTTGGAAGATGGTTGGTTCTATATCTCTTGCAAATTATGCAAGAAGAAGCTGTCAAAAGATCAACAAAAATTCTATTGCAACAAGTGCAACAAAACAGATACAAGTGGACATTTGAGGTACTTTTAGTTTATAGTATATGCTTAAAAAATTTGTATTAGTTTAGTATTTCAATAATTTTGATCATTCGAATATTATAGGTATAAAGTTGTTATTGACGTGCTGGATGAAACTGGTAGTGCAACTTTGGTTTTGTGGGAAAGAGAATGTGTTCAAATCATTGGGAAAACTGTGGCTGATTTGGTGCAAAATGAAGAGTGTGTTCATGACCTCCCTGATATTATTCTTAGTGCACTAATGGGAAAGAAGTTTATGTTCAAGATTCCAATCAAGCCAAAAGGAGAAAATGATTACAACGGTGGAACATACTCGGTTATGCAAGTGAACTTTGATCTCACTTACATAAACTCTTTTAATCAAAACAATAATATATCTGAGGTGATTTTCAATTTACTAATATTATATTTATGATAAAATATAATTTTTATCTAATCATTGTTCTTTGTGTAGGAATTAATTTCAGCATCAAATGTAGGAGAAAGTAAGTTTTCCAATGAAAGTTTTGAAGATATTGACACACCGATATCAGCAGTTGATGCAGAATTAACGATTGAGAACGACGAAAAACTAAAGAGGACACTGACAGATGAATTCTCAGCTACATTACCAAAGAAGACAAAGGTCTTCATAAAGAAGGAGAAGTAGTTGATAACACAAGGAGTCTAAAATCATAATTTTATTATCTGGATGGACTTTTGTTTTACTTGAAAGAACTATCTTTTGTTAGTATAACTATTTTGTAATATCTTCCATCGACGATTAGACTGTATTGTTAACTTTGAAGAATATGATGTTTATTAACTTTTATTGATTTTATGATAGCATCTCATTATTGTTTATTTGTTGATATTTTTCATATATTGATGTATATATTTAGTGGACAATTGATGTATATATGTGTTATTAAGAAGGCGACAATGATATCAAGTAAGAAAATATATACATTCATATTAAAAAATAAAGTTTAATATTTTAGCTTATACAAAATCAGTTAAAATAATTACTTATTTTAGCCGAACTTGAAATAGATATGTTTCATTGCTAAAAAATAATCAAATAATGATTGACTGATAAATCATTCAAGAAATATATTAATTAACCACAACACATAATCTCATACATGAAAAATAAAATTAAACATAGCAAATAGGTATTATTAAAAATAACTTATGAAGGATATAGAACAATAATTATTTTGAATATAATAATTATTGTTAAAAATTCCCGTTACATATAAATAAATAAATAAATATTATATATATATATATAAATTCCCGTTACATATAAATAAACAAATAAATAAATATTATATATATATATTGTGCAAAACAAATTTAAATAATAATATAAGTTTCCACTAATGAAATCTAGAATGAATAAAAAAAGTCTAATATAAAATATATACCCCAAATTCGAAAAAGATTTGATATGAAAAAATAAAATTAAAAAAATTGCTACTTTCAAAAAAATAGAGAGCATGTTTAACTGTGCACATTAAATGCAGGTAAGGTGTTTGCTGTAAAAAGCATGTTTAACTGTACACATTAAATGCAGGTAAGGTGTTTGCTGTAAAATTCAGACCATAAAAAAATGCATAAATTTCAATAAAATATAATTCCCGCCATCACTCCAAATCTCTATATTAGAACAATCACTTTAAAGTCTCTTTGTTAAGACTATTCACAAAAGCATCATAACTTGAAAAACAATATACTTGAAATATAAGGATAGCTCGAAGGTATATAAAAGAACTATCATCCAGATTAGCAGAGAAACAAACAAGTTAGAGATCGAAAGAAGTAAGATCTTTGAATTTAGTAAGTGTTTCATTTCATGAGAAAAATCTTAGTCACATATTATCTGATCGCAACAAGTAAGATCTTTGAATTTAGTTTGTGTTTCAATTCATGAGAAAAATCTTATTCACATATTATCTGTTCAACTGTTTACTAATGAATTGTGTTTGTAGTTCAAGGAAAAGTTCAGAAATGAATGCACTCTACAACTCTACAAGGTAAATATTGATGACTTCCAAAATAACAAATTAGTTTTTGCTCAATATTTGTAAAGAGTGTTCATTTCTTTCAATATTTTCAGCTAGAAAACAAGAGAATGCAAAAAACATCCATTAGTGCAACAGAGAAACAAATACATCAGGTTTCAGAGATTGGTTACAGGTTAGAGCATACAAAATAGTTTAAATATATATATAAGTATGATATAAAGAAAAGAGTATAACATTTTATGAATAAATTAAGGATATTGTTTCATCTTTTACAGCTATGAAACAATTAAGAAAATCAATTACTATCCCCGGCAAATCAAGAGAACAATTTCAAGGTTATTATCAGAATGAATATTATTTTTTTAATTATGTTATTTAATGTTCTTAAGATTAAAACTTTGTAATTTTTTTTATGACTGTGTTTTTGGAAATTGAGTTTCTATATTTTATTTGACAGCTAATGATAAAATAACGGGAGCAAGCATCGGTGGAACCAAACATCCAAGAACAAATAGCCAAGAAAATCAAACAGGTTTTATAAAAAATATATATTACTTTAGATTGAAATATATTATTTTAAACATCATAATTATCTTAATCATTTCCATTAGTAATTAAAGTAACGAAATGATACAATATCAATATTTGGAGGATAAGTTATTTACCTATGTCATAACTAAATTATATAAAACCAATTATAAAGAGTTAATTTTTAATACTCTGATTTAAATAAGTCATAAGTTAATATTTTGAGGTAAATCATGCGTGGAAAGATAAATTTAGAATTTAACAAAGTCTATTCTATAAAATAAAAATCTTAAAATATTTCTAAGTAAGACTATTATAAAGAAATATGTCTGAGACAATTTACAAAATATTTTTAATAGTAGAAATGATTAAGTAACTCCTCAAAAATTATTTGTGGAAATTTGAGTGATTATTTACGTAATGCTCTAATTAAATTAAATTAGATCTGTTTAGTTAATCTAATTAATTTATTTGTTTAAAATTTGTGAAACTTTAATACCTGGTACTCTGATGAGATAACTTTTGTTTAACCATAGTCACATGCACGCCGAAACGAAAGGAGGCGAATGGAGTAGATCTATCCCCTTCCACAAATACCTCGGCATTTTTATACATAACGAAAGGAGGCGAATGGAGTAGATCTATCCTCTTCCACAAATACCTCGGCATTTTTATACATAAAAACATAGATCGAATCAAAATAAGTAAAGATATGTTGGTATAATTCGAAATATAAATATATTTGGCATATTTTCATTCCAAATAGAATTATTCTCACCGTTTTCGACTACTCAGGTTGAAGTAGTGTTGCTGGAAATGAACTATGACAACTTTTATAGATAGATCTGACTTATGTTGTTGCACATCTGCCTTTAACAACAGATCTGGCACATTGCGGCTATTTTCGTACATTCTCATGTATTTTGCCGGTCCACGACTACTGCATTTGAAGTAGTGTTGTTGCATACAAATATATTTCGATAGTCACCAACTTGAAAATGGTCGCTGGTCGTCGGAGAAATTTAAAATAACTGAGAAATAAGGAGAGAGTAGTTGGATTAGGTTTGACAGAAGCAGAAAGCAGTATAGAGTGGTTGGAAAGTTGTGGTGTGGTGCAGAAGTTAGGTTTTGGAGATTAAGAATTAAAGAAAAGATGTGAACGGCGCTGATGAAGGCAGGCAAAATTTTAGGATTATTTATATGCAAATCTAGGGTTTGAAAATATTTTTATTATGGGCTGTGTCAACCGGGCTTAAGCCCATTTATTTTTTTGCACTTGGTAGTTGGTAACTTTAATTAAGTAAAAATCGTTTTTTTTTTTTTTTTTTTATGTATGCAGCCCTCTCTCATTAGAGATATATAATGTATTTTAGTATTATTTAATACTTTCAATTTTAAAATATAATAAATTACCAATAACATAAAAATGATCAAATATTTATTTATTGTGTGCAGCCAATAATCTCAAATCAAATATATTATATATTTTAGTATTGTTTGTTTATTTATGCGACAATTATCTGTAATGAAATATTATATGTTTTAGCATTGTCTATGTATTGCATAAAATAAAATAAAGGATAAGAGTGAAACTAACCCATCCCATGGACTATTCTAATAATTTCATATTAGGTCTTCTATGATTATTTTGGTTAAGTAAATCTTTCATCTTTTAAATTAATTCATTTTTTTAAAAAAAATTAACCTTTAAATTCATGTTATAGCTTTATTAATAGATTATGCATTTATAATTCTCGAAACTCATAAAAGAAAATTAATATTTGAGTTGCTTTATACTGAAATCACAATAATTTTAGTTTGGGTTGTCTAATAAATATTTAATTATTTTGAGCCAAATGAGAAAATGCTAGGTGGCATAGAATTTTGCTCATTTTGTTAATGTGTACACCATACAATTATATATACAATTAATTTGAACAATTATTAGAATAAATTATTCATTGCCAAATAAGTAAATATTTATAAATCTAATGATTACTAGAAGACTTATTTTTATTTATCAAAAATAGAAATGTAGAGAAAAATAGATCTAAAATATAAATTAATAGGCATTTGGTAAATTTACATATGATGGTATAGACTATTCCATAAATCACTTTAACCTATAAATCTAATTGATATGAATAGTATGATTAAATTTCAAATCTTTTGATATTTATTATTTATTTTTTTTGTTTTATTTTGTGACAGGTGGTTTGAATTTCCCATTATATAAAACACGACGCATTACTTTGCAAGCATGTGATTCTGAAGCTTCAACTCAGTCATTCAATCAAAAGCAATATTTTGAAAATGAGAAATCAAAATTTGGTGATTTAGTCCATGGTAACTTCTGTCCTAAAAAATTAATTAGTTATGTTATTTAATTGAGTACTATGTGTTTTATAATTTATACAATGATGTGATGGATGGTTATTTTATTTTATTTTTTGTAGATAACTTGAATGAGACAATATAGTTAATTCTTGAAAATATGTTCTAAAATATATCAAAAATTATTTTAAATGTCGAACGAAAATGGTATCAAAATTAAAAATTGATTCTTTTATTTTATTTTATTTTATGATAATAGTATCTAATATAAAAAAATCCACAATTATAAAATTGACTATTAACTATGCAATATATTTAACAAGATGTAGTAAATAGATCGCAACCATTTTATATATTAAATTTTGTAAATAATACTATGGGATCCAGTATGTCTTATCTTACAATCTCTACTTTGTTTTGTGCAGCCACAACAAGATCTGGAAAATCAAATATTGAAACATGTACATTCATAGATTTGACAGTTGATGATACAATTGAGTTGGACAGATCTCAATCTGAAATTTCACACAAAAGCAATGTGGAGACTATTCATCAAACAACAGATCACGACGATATAAATTTTGACAAGAGTAAGTTTTTATAATTAAAAAAAAATAATCATTTTAAATTATCTTAAATTCTTTAAATTTATGTGGCTCAATATTCTTTATATTATCATTTTTTTTATGGAAATGTTGTTTGTCTTATTTTTTTTATTCATTGCAATAAGTAATTGTAATATAATTGCAAACATGTAAATGATCGAAAATATACTGTTGAATTATTTATTTTTTTTAGAACAGATTATGTACTATTCAATTGAGTGGTACAGTTAATGTTAAAATTAATGTTTAATTTTTGATACACGTGCATACACATGTATTTTTACTATAATTTAATGATTAATGCCGTACATGTGTTTTAATTTCTAATTCTTATGAAATGTGCTATTGATATTTGGGATATTAATTACTCCCTCCGTTCCGGTGTAGTAGTCTCATTTCTTTTCGGTACGGGGATAGATAATCAGGGTTGTGAGGGTAGTGAAATTAATATTTTATTGGTGAGTGTGAAAAAGTTTTCTATTTTAGGGAAATTGGACTATTCTATGGGACAAACAAAAAAGATAAATGAGACTACTTCAATTGGACAGAGCGAGTATTTAATAAATGTCAATATTGTGGTGCTTTCTTTTTAAGGTTGATAGTGTTTATTTTTTTTGTTAAAAAAAATTGTTAGTATGTAAAATAGTAAGATGCAGTTTACCCATTTTATATTTCATTAATTATTATAAATGTATATTATTGAATTTTGTATGTCCTATCTTACTATTTACAATTTTCTTTTATGCAGGCACTGCAAGAATTGAAATTTCAAATATTAAAAAATCTACGCTCATAGATCTGACGGTTGATGATATAATGGAGTTTGATAGATCTGAATTTGGAGTTTTACACAAAAGCAATGTGGGCACAAGTTTAGATGCGAGTAAGTTAGTATAACTAAAAAAATAATCATTAAAATTTTCCAAAATTTATTTTAGTTAATGTTATTTAATGCTATTTATATTATCACTTATAGCAATAAAAATGTCGTTTGTCTTTTTTGTGTAGGCACTGCCATAAGTAATTGTGATATGAGTGCTGAGATATACAAGGATCAACAATTCACAGTTGAATCAAGTGGTATGCTCATATTAAATTATTATTTATTTGTTTGTACAAGTGCAAAAAGTATTTTTCTGTATAATGTTAGTAATTATTTTTGACGCGCATTTATATTATAATTGTTATGCAGTGTGCTATTGGGATATTGGTGATCCAATACATTCATGTAAATATTGTGGTTCTTTCTTTTGGTATAATGAACGCGTGGGTAAGCATTTTAAAGCAAAAGATCCCATGTATTCTGGGTGTTGCACGAATGGTAAAATTGAACTTGCAAGAATGAAAAGACCTCCTAAAGTTTTGGAGGACCTCATTTTCGGAAAAGATGAAAAGAGCAAACACTTCTTAGCTAATATACGATCATACAATAGTATGTTCTCTTTTACATCTATGGGTGGAAAGATTGACAAGAGCCTAAATAATGGGAGGTCAGCACCAATTTTTCGTTTGCATGGTCAAAATTATCATTCAATTGGAAGTTTATTACCTACAGAAGGTTGCTCGCCAAAATTCGCACAGTTATACATTTACGACACTGAGAACGAAATCACAAATAGATTGCTCTCTGTTCGGTTAGTGTTAAATTTTATTTCTTTATTTACTTTGCATTTATATTTAATAACTTGATTGCTTAGTTACATCTTTCAATTTTATATTTTAGGCAGCAGAATAATCTAGATTCATTGCATGTGGAAATTGTGGCTGATTTGAAAGATATGTTAGATGCTCATAATGTATTGGTGAAGTCTTTTCGAATGGCTAAAGATAAATTTCTAGAGCATGGGTGTTCAGATATCAAGCTACGATTGATAGGAAAGAGAGGAAAGGATGGACGACAATATAATCTCCCAACAACATCTGAAGTTGCTGCATTAATTGTTGGAGATTTTGATGAATCTATGGGAGATAGAGATATAGTTCTTGAAACTAAATCAGGATATCTAAAACGAATAAATGAGCTCCATGCTTCCTACCTTGCTCTTCAGTATCCATTGTTGTTTCCTTATGGTGAGGATGGATATAGAGAAGATATTCCTTATTCTGGATTATATACAGTATCCAATAATGGACGAAAAAGGGTTAGTTTCAGGGAGTTCTTCGCTTACCGATTGCATGAAAGACGAAATGAGCCTTTAAACATCTTGGCATCCAAGCGATTATTCCAGCAATTCATCGTTGATGCATACACGATGATTGAATCTAATAGATTGATGTATGTTCGTACACATCAGAAAGAACTGCGTGCAGAAATGTATAAGGGCTTAACAGACGCAGTTATGAGAGGAGAAATTGATCCAACCACTCAGGGAAAACGCATTATATTGCCATCATCTTTTACTGGAGGAGCTCGATACATGATTCAAAATTACCAAGATGCAATGGCTATATGCAGTTGGGTAGGATACCCTGATTTGTTCATCACATTCACATGCAATCCCAAATGGCCAGAGATAATAAGATATTGTGAAAAAAGAGGTTTGAAACCAGAAGATCGTCCTGATATAATGTCTCGAGTATTCAAGATCAAGTTGGACAACTTGATAAAAGATTTGAAGCAAAATAAAGTATTTGGGAACGTTGTGGCAGGTATTTTTATGTTTCAATTGAACTTAAAGTTAAATTATAATATCTAAATATTATAACATAATTATTTGTGGTAATTAAATTTATTTTTGCAGTGATTTACACTATTGAGTTTCAAAAACGAGGTTTACCACATGCTCATATACTACTTTTTTTGAGCAAGGAAGATAAGTATCCCGCTGGTGAAGATATTGATAAAATTATCTCAGCAGAGATTCCTGATAAAGAAATTGATCCAGATTATTATCAGGCAGTACGTGATTTCATGATACATGGTCCATGTGGTA
>JAPKLW010008376.1:0-13484 GCA_026898455.1 Plectranthus barbatus | reverse complement strand
AACATGAATATTAATAAAAAAAAAGGTTCATTAATATTAATAAAAAAAATAATAATTTTCTTGATAATTATACTAAAATATACACGATTTATATGAAAAAAAACAAACTAATTATTCGTATATAATTAAATAAGGAATAGAAAGATTTGACAAAATATGTAGGGAGAAAATCAAGGAAAACAGTTATGGAATGAAAATATTGGTAAACTTTTATACCCAAAATACCCTAAATTATTAATAAAATAAGTAACTAATTATATAAAACTACACATCTGGGCCGTCCATAATTAACAACGAATGGATATGATTAGTTCTCATATCACATCTGGGAGGTGGTTCACATATGATTACTTCTCATTATATTCATATGTAAATGGGTAAATATTTAGTAAATCGGTTCGATTTTAGCCTATAAAATAATCGAATAGATTATATTGGAGGTAATTGAATGGAATTATCGAAATAATTGACCGAAATATTTATTTATTTTCGGTTGTTTTTCCGATTATTTTGGTTATAAAACGAATTTTACTATAAATTTAAATTATTAATAAAATTAAAAATAGAAATTATACATTAATATAAATATATTTATTAATGAGCCGAAATCTGAAATATCCCATATCAATAAAACACATAACAAAAATACCCCTTCTTATGAAAATGTATCTTAAATACCCCAAGGACAAAATTGTGTCGATTTTTTGTTAAAGTTGTACTTTTTTCTGAATTCAATGATTGTTTAACTTATTTTGATTTAATTTTGAAGTAAAATGTTGCAAAATTTAGGAATAAGAATTTCCCGACGCATCCCGACCCAATTTCCAACCTAAAAAAACACAAAATTAAATTTTAAATTACTTAATTATATGTGGTAGGGAACTGGATCAGGATCACTCGATCATGACCCGTTCCAGACCCCTTCATGATCCGACCCAACAAATTACCACTTAATTGTAAGTGGTAGGGAACTGGGTCAGGATCACACGACCCTACCAAATTTTTGAACAATTATTTAAGTGTGGTAGGGAAATGGGTCACGAACACCCCTTCATGACCCGAATCCTGACCCAATTCAGACCCTACCCAATTTTTGAACAGTTATTTAAGTGTGGTAGGGAAATGGGTCAGGAACACCCCTTCAAGACCCGAATCCTGACCCAATCCAGACCCTACCCAATTTTTGAACAACTATTTAAGTGTGGTAGGGAAATGGGTCAGGAACACCCCTTCATGACCCGAATCCTGACCCAATCCATACCCTACCCAATTTTTGAACAACTATTTAAGTGTGGTAGGGAAATGGGTCAGGAACACCCCTTCATGACCCGATTCCTGACCCAATTTTTTTAAAAAATTAATTTGTTTGACTTATTTTAGTTTTAATACCGACCCACTTTAAACAAAAACTTTTTTAAATTAATTTTAACATAACACTTCTTTTCAAAATCATCACACCAATGATTGCATAATTTTCTGTGCAAAAATTAGAAAAAGTACAAATATTGTACTTTTGGGGTATTTAGAGTATATTTTCATAAGAAGGGGTATTTTTATGATATAGATAATGAAAATGGTTATTTAGAGTATATTTTCATAAGGGGTATTTTTATGATATAGATAATGAAAATGGTTATTTTTAAATATTTCCACTTTATTAATATTACATATATACATTAAGTTATTTGGAAAAAAATAATTGAAGTGAAAACTGAAATATTGAAAAAATTAACAAAACATAATCAAAAATCGAAATAATTGAAATTTTTTTGATTCGGTTCTGTTTTCAGTTTTTCGAATTTCTTGCTTATCCTCTACGTGATATATCATATATGTATGGTGATTAAATCACTTGCCCATTTATGAAAGTGAAACATAGGAATAAACAAATTTTGTTGTAATTCATAATTTGCAGAGGCAAGCTATACAATACAAGCCCTTTGCATGCTATGATTATGAACACAAACTAGAACTAAAATGTATCAACATTTTTTTTTTCTCTCTCTCACAAAAATGCAATGTAAAAACTGATCAATTGCTCATCGGTAGGAAGCATGGAAAGGTTTATAGGAGTTGAGATCAGAGACAACTCCGGCAATAGACCCGGCGGCGGCGGCCACGGTTACGACGAGACAAACAACGCTCAGAATCTGCAGAGACATCCATTTTCCACTCCATTTAGGGATCTTCTTCTGCACAATGTACATCTCCACCGGGAAGTAAACCGTGAGAGGCCAAAACCCGAGCGCCCCGAGAATGCCGACGACGTCGCTGAAGAAAGGCAGCACCATGGAAATGAAGGTGGTGACGATCACAAACATACTTCTCCAAACAAGCCTAAACAGAGTGAGCCTGAGACTGAGGAGTGTGAACTCCTTGGTGATGAACTTGCTGCCCGGGAACCAATCGAGTGCGGTTTTTTCGACGAAGGCGAAGAGGGGTTGGCAGTAGACTTGGTATGCTCCGACGAGGTGGAAGACAATGGCTGCATTGGCTATGTCGAGAAGCCAGTGAGGGCCGTAGAGCCCGAATCCGGATATGAGGTTGCTCGGGGAGGAGTCTCCGAATGCTGCGTAGCCGAAGCAGCCGCACAGCATGTAGAAAACTGTTGTCACTGCTACGCTTATGAGTGTTGCCTTGTTCATTGTCTTGTATTCGGATGGTGGGGATTTGATCGTGTCCTGGTATTGAAGAGAAATATGGGTATGTATGCGATATGAGACTAATGAAACATATCTAGTACCTGGATTTCTATTAAGATCATGGAGTAAGAGTAAGCAAAGGCTATGGCTCCTAGAGCTTGGAAACTTCTCCATATCTTGGTTGTTTCTGTGATAGTTTGTGATCCCACAACTGCTCCTACGCTTATTCCAGTGAGACTTCCCTTGATTTCTCCAGATTCTGCGATGACCCATGATTGGAAAAAGTTTTTTTTGTTAGAATGAGTGAATTAAAAAATTGTTGTAAAAATCCCCGTTTAGGCGTTAGGTGGTTCTTAGTCGAACCGAATACCCTCATATCTTCATGTCTAATCGGTTTGGGGAATAATCGACATCTAGACACTATGTATTTGTTGATTTAGGTGGCTGACTAAGCAGACTATGTGTCGTATAATCGATTCAGGTGTCGATATTTTGTATTTTTTTAAAAAAAATTAAAATTTATATAATTTTAATTTTTATCCATTGATAAATATTATTATAAATATTAAATATGAAAAATTAGTTTAGTGATTAATTTCTGCCTAGAAAACGCCTTAAATAGCATTAAACTGCCTAAGTGTTAGGCTCCACCCGAACATCCGAGTAGCGACTAACGATTTTTACAACCTTGATGAGAAGATAAGAAAGGGATTGCATATACAATATACAATACCTGCAACTTGTTCAATGCCAAATCCTAGACCAATGAAGGAATAACTGAAGGACATAACCGCAGCGACAATGGAGAGCCAAGAAACCTGATCAAAATCCGGGATTTGGGAGAAAAGTATTTGGAAAACCCCAAATGCAATCATGTAACCATTGCTCGACACTTCGCAGGAGCTGCCATGGCCGTTGGTTTGGAGGCAGTTAGACCTCTCAATCGCCCTGCACTTTCATTCCATTCCACATTTCTTATGCCAATATATATATATTACCAGAAAAGCATAAATTAATATATAGAGTTGCGTTCTGATAATCAAATCCGAACTAAACACTTTGAATGAAGTATGAACTTTTCATTGTTGTATGTATAACTGTTCATTGTAGTGTATATGATAGTTCATTATAGTACTTAATTATGATATTACACATACTACAATAAAAGTTCATAAGATGAGTTCAGCGTATAGTGTTTCATATATATATTCAAGACAAGATTCATGACAAACTCACATCATGCTTACAGATGCAGCTATGGTGTAACTGATTGCAGTTCCAAAAAGATTCAAGTACTGAATCGCCCCGCACACTTTCACTTGGAAACCACCTGAAACCCACGACACAAACACATAATTTAAATTATTACAAGTTAAAACTCAACAAACATTCAAACAAGAGGTGGATATTTCACCCATGTTGGCTCTGACGGCGTCCATGTAGGTGTAATTCCGGTTGCCGGTGTCGGGATCACCGCTCCGGTAACACGAGGAGAGAAGGATAGAGGTGTAATACGTGACGTAAGCGAACAAGAGCATGGCGGTCGGACCGGCAACCCAACCCAGCTGAGCAACAGCCCAAGCCAACGAAAGAACTCCCGAGCCAATCACGGCTGTAATAATATGAGCACTCGCAGTCCACATGGTCCCTGTAATTTAAATCAAGATTACTAATGAAAATTCAATCAAGAATCTCATCCGATCGAGTCATGTACCAGTTCTTTTGAGGCGGCCGTCATCGTCGTAGCACTTAGAGCCGCCATCAGGCGCCACATTGATGGAAACATTCATCATTTCCTGCCTTGCTCCGGTATTCTAACTATTTTTCCCGACACTAAACACAAGAATTCAAACGCTGAGTGAATTGTGAAAGTTTTATGTTTATGCAGATGAATGTTTTCAGTTAATGTACATCTTTTTTCTTTTTCTTTTTTTTTTTCACACAGAAATATGGAGTGAAAATCCAGAAGCAGAAACACACACACCCCAAATCTTCCGACAACATACTTTTCAAGATGTTTTTATTCTGGTAATAACAAAAGACTCAGCAAACTCATAATGGGTTGCAAAAGATGATGAAACGTAGCCATGCATGCAACTTCTACGTGTGAAATTCAAGAAATTGGCGGCTTAGTGAAATTCACCCAATGCAAGATTTTTGAAGATGAGTAACAAAAGGTCAAATCCACAAATTATGAAAGAAAAGAAGGTGGAAAGGAGGAGTAAATTACATGGTAACCCTCAGGGACACTGTCCCCAAGGTTACAGATCAAGGCAGAACGTGGGCAATCTTGGCTAACTATACCTTATCTACAAAATAACCTATATATACATTATATATATTACACCAATTTTTATTTTTTTTTGTTTTTTTTTTGGGGATAACTCTGCCTACATTTGCGTGTGTTGTAGGAAATATGCAGACAGAGTTGAAAAACAGGGGTAAATGGTAGTTGTGTAGTTTTATACACACGCACCCGCAGAAACTGCCTACATTTTACCTTCATCCCACATTTACCATCAAATTCACCGCTAAAAAAGGGGAGGCTTCAAAGGTTTAAAAAAGAAAATACATTTATGAAATTAATTAACATGATTAATTAATTTGAAAATTCTCAAAAGTATATAATTTCTGAATAAATTATCATGCATATGTTATATTATAGGGTTGGGCAGGAAAAATCAGTTATGTTAACTGAAAATAACTAATGAGCTTTCAATGATTAATTTTAGTTAGATTGAGGGCATAAATATTTGGCCCATATCCAAACTGCAAATTATCCCACATAATATTATATTATTATTATAAGTCGTATTGAATTAACAACATTAGGTTATAATTTATTGTAAGTCATGATAATCTATATTAATTGCACTATTTGGTCAATCTTTTAGACAGTTTATACACACTTTATCTTACAACCTCAAGTTTCGCAAAAGGGAGCATTGAAAGTAATTCATAGGAGAAACCATAGTTGGTGAGCCATTAATTTTTGACCAAATCACTATAATCAAAGATTCTAAAAAGTGATTATTAGCTAGGACTAATTAAAGGTAGGTTGGAATTCTTGATATTTTCCCTACATATATACATGACAATATTTTTAGTGGTCTTTATTTCTTGACGAGGTAGCCTAATCTTTTAATAATTGGTTTCAATACAATTTTTGTATACTCTCTCTGTCCGATTATTTGGTTCATATTTCTTTTTTGTATGTTCCATATATATGGTCCGCTATCTAAATTTGGTATTTTTTTTATACGAGTTTACAAAGATACCCTTAAATTATATTGTAAATGACATACAATAAGGGTAATTCAAGAAGTTTTTTCAAATATTTAATACATTCATAAATGATGTTTGACATTCTTGCAAGATGAAATTGGACCAAATAATCGGGGACGGAGGGAGTATATAAAATATAAATCATTTTAATTGATTATTTTGCATGCTATAATTGACATTTCTCATCAATAAGTGAAGGGGTATATGTTGTGGAATGTCACACATGACATCTGAGCTAACAGCCGATATGATGGTGCAATAATTTTCAACCCCAAGTTCACCCCAATTTTCAAACCTTATACCATTTAAGTCAGACAAATATTGAGCTTGCTATTTCTATTTTTTTTTAAAACGAATGAATTGATGAGTTTCCAATTTTTAATTATTGTATCTTGATTATGTGTCTGTATATATAAAATAAGGCAGTTGATAGCACTGCGTGACAAGGAAAATTGCATTTGTTAATCTTGAATGTGAATGCAGTGTTTTGTTTTCTTTTGACAATTGGGTATATATTCATTTCCTACATTTTTATACCTATCAATCAATACATCAACAATTACGTGCCAAATTTTGATTCTAGATCAATAATTCTAGCTACCTAGTAACTTATTTCCTAATCCAGTCTAATTTATTTGCCACAATTTTACATGTACTATAAGATGGTCCACATTATATATATAGTGTGTGTAAATTGTTCATGTAGATTTTTATTGGGTTTTTACTTGAAGGAATACTCAAATAAAATGGATATGTGTATAGATCGGTTATATCACCAAAAAAAAAAAAAAATTGTGAATTTGTGACGGAATTTTTTGTCGCTAAACACGTTGAATTCCGTCGCTAAATAGGTTTGCGACGGATTTTTTCCATTTCTAAAATGCTAGTCGCTAATTTATTGGCGGCGGAATATTTAATTCGTCGCAAAAAATTTGCGACGGGATTTTGCGACGGAATTTCCCGTCGCTAAATTTTGCGATGGAAAAATTCGTCGCAATTTTTCCTTTAAAAAAAAATATTTTTTATTTTTATTTTGAACCGGTTCTTGACCGGTCCTACCTCGTGATTTTGTAGTTTGCGTCCGCAAGGTTTCGAATTCGAGACCTCCCACGCGCAAGCTGGGTTTGTTATTGTTGAACCAAATGTACTTGTCATGTATTATATGCCTTAATATATATAAAGAATTAGCAACAGAATTGCGACGGAAAATTTCGTCGCAATTACGTCGTTAAATTTAAAATTTCATTATGTTGGTAAATTTTAAGATTTTTTTGTAGTGTATATGCATGCATATTATGAACGAGATTGACCTGCGATTGTTAGGACAAATTTGCTCCGCTCACTTCGTTTCGCATTCATCTGTCTTTCCATCTTTCATTTGTTGATATATATAAATGAGTCATATCAACAAGTAATCATGATAATAAATGCTACGTAAAGATATAAATGAAAGAATCAATTTTTATGAAACCTTCAATGTATTTTTACAACCATAAATACCGATTATTTATGATTCTAGCTATGGGTTGCATCTCTTGAAGAATTGATATGTTTTTTCCGTTGAAGCAACTCTTCCGAACCACCTGTCTTAGCTAATATCAACAAGCTTTGGTGTGGGGCTTGCTTTCATTCTCTGGGCCATTCTGCTTGATTTACGGTCGTTTTCTCTTAGCAGGCCGTAAAATGGACTTACATATTTTTTGGTCATAATATATATTATTAATTGTTTTTTTAATAGAGAATTCAATCTAGTTAAAGGGTGAATAATATTATTATAGTACTATGTTAAAATCTTATTTCATTTAAAATTTTAAACGAAATTTCATGAGCTCGATTGGTGAACTGCCGAAATTGTTGTCGACAAGTCAACAACGTGAATATTTTTTTTTTTTAATTTATTTCTGTCAAACACGAGAAAGCATAAATTGCAAGGTGAGCCGTCTCATTCAAAATCTCGATTTATTAATTTTATTTTATTTTTTCACACGACATGATTGTATGTTGAATCTTTTCAGAATAAAAATCGTAGCTCAGGAACTCAGAAGAGATACTCGAAAACGAATTCAATACGCGATAAAAAAATACATCTACAAAATAAAATTATACATCACAAATAAAGCAAAGCAGGTTTCAAGGGACCTTACAAAATATATTTAAAATTCGTGTTTAATTTTATCTGGCACGTACCTATAATTTTAAAAAATTAAATCCCTTTCGTTGTGCCGTACATTCAAAGTTAATTGTATAGAAATTCTATCATTATGAAATAAACCACGGCAAATCTATACTAAAATATAATATATTCATTATTAGTCTTTCAATGCACAATTTTTTTATTAATCACCATGTCCTTTTTCTAGAATTGTTGAAGAATTATTCCTTCACTCAACGAAGACAGAAGATTTTAAATTGAAGAATTATGGTCAATTTAGCTACAATATTTTAATTTTATACACAACAAAACCAATAGACTTTTGCCGCAACCAGTTGACTACGCGGCAAAAAGTGCATTTATGCTTAGCTCAGATTGAATTTCGTTTCGATGTAGACAAGAAATTTGACTTTCCACTTAATAATTAATACAAAAATTTTATCTTAATTCTCCATAATAAAATATGAGTGTGTGTAACACATCTCCGTATATTTGAATAATGATATACGAATAGGGGTATTTGCGGTTTGTCCGAAACCGGTCAAATTTGGCTGGTTTAAATTATGATTTTTAAACGGCAGTTCGAAAATTTGAAATTGGACATAACCGATCCGGTTAAAGTTTGGTGGCCCAAACCGGCATGTTTAACAAAAACAAAAATCTTATAACATATCAAACCCTAATTTCTTTTTTTAATATATGTTATAGTGCATTATTTAAATTAAGATAAATTTACTTTTAAACTGCAAAATCGATCGGACCGAACTATTTTTTATACTGTTTGGTCAGTTTTGTTTAGCTAAATTAGTTGACTGATTAGGTTTGAAATTTTTTTAAATTGTACCTATTAATTTGATCGGTATTTTTCTTTCCAACGGGAAAGTGATTAGCCTATATATAAATATTTGGGAAGGGAAGCATTGAATTGAGGCAATCCAAAAATGGCCAAATATTCCGTCCACATTAAATGGTGAGAAAAAAAGGTCCACCATTAAACAGACCAATAACAGAGGCCCACACAAAGTCAACTCTGGCAGTCTGCAAATGCAAGTGGAAATAACTCACAAAACAAACAAAAAAATAATCGATAAATAAAAATTAAATTCAAAAAAAAAAAAAATTATATATATATATATATATAATAATAATAATTGCAGATGCCCATATGTCCCATCTTTTAATTAAAATCAATATACAGAAAATAATTATATTATAAAAAAATAATTTGGAAAATAAGTAAGTTGTTATTGGACAAGATATTATACAGAAAAAAAAATTAATAAAACGAATTAAGTGTCTAGCATCAGTTAATATATTCAATTTTCTTAAGATTTATGTTTCAAGATGCCTGGTAGTTATTTTTGCAGAAAATAATGAGAATCTGATCATAAACTATATAAAAATAATACTAATATTTTGCACTTGAAATTTCTCAATACGAATAGGAATATAATCGAACTGAGTTGAATCGAATAATGTCGTGCTCAAGTTTGCCTCTTTTAATATAGAAAGTTTCGAGCTTTTCTAAAGATTACTTTGAAGTTCATGAATTTAGTCGAGTCTAGATGAACTTTCTAAATTTTGTATATATTTAATATCATATTCATGCTCAAATTCAAAAAAAAAAATTCTCATGACTAGAAAGATTTATCATTTATATTACTCTTAAATCATGAAAATATCATTTTATAACATTAATTATTTTAACTAATTTTAGCTAACGAGCTTGCTTATATGAGCTCACGAGGCGAATACTATGAAACTCAAGTTTGATCCGTTTAATAAACGAGCTCAAACGAATTTTTTTCGAATCAAAATTCGAGTAGCTCGAGAACAGTTTTGTTCATTACCACCCTAAATACAATAATTCTTTATTCGTTTTAATACACCAGCACACAATCTTATTTTTATTATATAATTTTCAACAGGTGATATATATTAGATACACATTTTTCCGATGAAAATCGACTATTTAATTCTACTCGAGTCAAATAAGCTAACAAGATTTTCCACTCTCATCATACATTTAACAAGTTGTATATATATTTGTCAAACACGTTTTCAAAAATTAAAAATGACTTGAAATAATTTTCTATTACACTACCTTCTAATATTAATTACATTATTCTTTAAGCTCTTACATTTATGTTTTTCAAAATCAGCGACAAATCGCCGCTTCACAATAAAAATTAATTGTTTAGCAAATGTCGCAATTTCAACTGTTGAGGAAGCATCAAAACATGTTACTATTTAATTTTTGGTTGAATTGATATAAAGCGTGAAGGGAAATGATAAGAAAATCTACCTAATTCTCTTTATTTACTTTATAAAAATCAATTGATAGTTTTTATTGTGACACAATCGAGTGATAGTTACTTAACTCAATGTCATCAAATAAATAATGTTAGGCATTTGTTTTCCAATTTTTTACCTTTTAAAATATAGAATATATAACAAACGTAGATGGACCAAATAGAATTATGTATGTACCTTTATGTTAATGGTTATTCACATGAATATAATAGTCTGAGCTATCTTATATTGGTGAGATATTTTTTTCTTACGAACCAGTTTTGTAAGAAGATTTGGATCACATATGATATCAAAGTTAGCTCAGTTACAATAATGAGAACCCCTAATAGCATGCTTATCGACGGCTTGTGATAAAAAAAATAATTTTATGTTGCACATGTGAGGGCGGGTATTAAATATCATATGTTGACTATGTACATTGACATATACCACCTTATAATAGTGAGACATACAATCTTTCGATCCAGGCTGCACTAATAGGGACATCCTAGTTGCTACGCACTAATAAATCTTAAATCTACTACTACGGCAAGCGACAAGGGAGCGGATTCCTCTTCCTCCAGGGAAAAACTCGGATGCGAGGGACTAAAGGACAGTTTGAGTCTTCATCGATGGGGTGGATCCATATGCTCCAGGGGTGAGACGAGTGTAGCGTAGTCTGGTCAGCTCATCCCCAATTTCCTTGTGATTAGATCTGCTCGAAATGCAAGTAGTCTACGCCTGTACTGACACTTTTAAGCCAGACAGTAAACTATCCTCCTCAACTATTCCAAACCAATCCCTAGAGATTAGTCGTTATAAACTGATTTTGTGATGAAGAGTTGGATCCTAACATTATATAGAATTAAAAAAGCAGCATATATGCAATTAAAATGTAATATAAATTAGGGAATCTTATGTCTATCTCTAGTGATGGTCATTTGGAATCGGAACCGGCCCTGAACCGGCCCGGCGGTTCCATGGTTCGGAACCGGAACCGTCTTTGGACGGGCCGGTTCAGGTTCAAGAATTTGCCCGAACCGGAACCGGCGGTTCCGGTTCCGAACCGTTGAAAATATTTTTGAAAATTCGAAAATCGACGAATCAGAGAACGCCACGTGTCCCTGAAAAAATAAAAAAATAAAAAATAAAATATTTTTCGAATCGCCGGTTCGGAACCGGAACCGTAACCGTCTACCCACGGGCCGGTTCCGGTTCCATTTTTCCGGAACCGTGGAACCGGCGGTTCCGAACCGGAACCGGCCCGTGGCCACCACTATCTATCTCAACATATATATGTGTGTGAATGAAAGCAAGGTGACAAAACAAATTCAATTATTAGTTATTTGTTTAGTTAGCATACAATAGGGAATAGTTTAAACCTTTCGTCTAAAACTAAAAAATTATACTAAACAACAAAGGCATCGTTACACAAAATAATTTTTTCTAATAAATGAAATACAATATTTTCTTTAATAGATTTTATTAATAAATCCTAACTTCAAAAGAAAAATAATTTTAGTCAAATATTTCAGCTACCTTTTGACTGATACATCCATTTTATGGGTTTCCTTGTCGAATCCATATCTTAATAGAATCTATATATATATTAAAACAATACCGGATGCAATATATGGTAATATTCAGTTGTATTAATTGTTCATTAATTTAACTATTATGTTCATTAATATTGTATCAAATATTCTATAATTATTTCACTATAATTTGAATTTGGATTTTCATCAAGTTTCAATAAAGGAAATGCGTATATTTTTGGAAAAAATATATAAATCGATTATACTAATTTTTTTCTTAATTATTAATGGTATAGAATTAATTTGTATGTTTTAGGAAAATATTGTATAAAATATTCAATAAATAATTTTGTATGAATGAATTTATTTGTTGTGTCTTCATAATCTCGGCAATATTTGAAAAATATATCAATATATTTGCTCAAGAGAATGTATATCGGTATATCTTTTTGAAAAATATTCTAATATATTTTTGTATTGATATCAATTTTAAAGATTGTTAAAATTTTAATAAATTATTGCATAAAAAATGGGTTGATAGAAATAGGCAAAAGCACAAAAAAAAAAAAAATAGATCTATCTTGATTCATTAGTTATCATTAATGGTGAAATTTAATTATAATCATTTCAATATCATATTTTAGATTTTTGTTTATTTTGAAGCATTTTAATTGTATATCTTAATATATTTATTAATAAATTAGGGACACACAAATTAAGTCTTAGAATTAATCTACGTATTTTAGGAAAATGTATAAATAAATTTGATTGGTATTTCCTTAATAATCATTTCCTTTTAATCAATCCATATATTTTAGGGAAATATTTATAAATCAATTAGTCTGAGTTTGCTTTAATTATTAATTATCTTTAATACAAATTTATATTTGTATTAAATAAGACTTGACAAAATAATCACTAGGAAAATATGAAAATAATTAATACATTAATCTATTATGGTAATAAATGGGTATTGTGAAAAAATAAATGAAAACGATTAGAATTGTGAACTGATTAGAATTTAAATTGATTAGCATTTAACTGATTCCCATAATTACGTTAATTAATGGTTGATTTTATGTTGGTTTTCCATTATTAAGATTGCTAAAGAGTTGTATAAATAGATGAGTTAAGTTATATTTTTCAATAATTTTTTTTCTAGCTTGAGAGATATTTTTTGTTTTGCAGTCGTTGAGCAAGGTTGGACTACACTTCTTTCATGATTTATCAATGGATGGTGATTCTTTCATGATATATAGCCAACAATGATAATTTCATTGTTTTTATTGATTTAATCATCATCAATGCATATTCAGTTTTCTTTCATTAGTTTTAATTTTTTCGTAAGAGTCAATTTTACCAATCATTGTATATTTATATTGTATGATTTTATGTTTTCTAAATATCATTATCAAAATTGTAATCTTTGGCCAAGTTAATATGATAGAGTTGCTTCATGATTTATCATATTTTCATTGTGTAAATCTTATGTTTATTATATCATACAATTATTGGTGAGATTTGTTTCAAGCTGTATTTCATATTTAAGTTTATGTGTTATATTTAAGATTTTTTTTT
>JAPKLW010008373.1:0-13487 GCA_026898455.1 Plectranthus barbatus | reverse complement strand
TATGCCCTTGGTGGACTGATTGTTTCACTTACGACCCCTCCCCATCCTTGTGGTTTATGTTTTTCTTTCAGGTTCGTCGCTGGAACCCTGCCCGTCCCGGTGCTTGAGGCTGCTACTTACGCGCGTCTAGGGCTTCAGCCATCCTGGCCCCGGCGTGCGCACTCCAGCCCGGTGATTCGTCTCTTGGTTCACAGCCACTACTCGTAAGTTGTAGGGGAGACCTCACTGTAAGTATATCCTATCATTGTGGTAAGGTATTGCTTGTTTATGCGGTTCTGCCTAGGTCATTCTTTCGAATTGGTGAAGTGCATAATTTCTGAATACTCTTGCTGACTCTTTGCAACCTCTGCCTTTGATCTCTCGGCTGTGTATGCTATCTGCTCGTTTACAATTGCTTAGGGCTCCTCTGGCTTAGTGCTGTTTGGGTTCAGCTCTGGAGTTAATTGTTTTGATTGCCAACTTGGTCCCTTAACTGATTATTTTGTTGAATTGCTGGTGTGCATGCCTTTTGTGTAGTGTGTGCTTTCCCTGGGTAGGCTGTTGTTGACTCTCATTTCCTTTGGTGTGTTCGTTATTACTTCTGATTACTACTCCCAGTCGTGCATGTAGAGTGGTCTGGTGAAACTTGTTGTGTTATCTGTAGCTTGTTCTTCTCATTCTCCACTTTCAGAAATTTCTGTTTTGGTTTTGGCATTTGATCGAACAGGTGGTAGGTGTGTATCCTTACATCTTACTTTCACTTGCATTTTGCTTGGATACCATCTTTGTGGCTTGGGTTTGTGTTTCTCAGCTGTAGGTATGATGAACCACGATTCTGGGGCAGGCCTGGCCGCTAATGGGTCCTCTGGCCCGTTACACAATCGGGACAAAAACCCTTGGTTGATTGGTAAATTTTTGGAGGAACCTAGTGTTCGTTTTGAAGATACGGTGCTGCGTCATGTTGATCTTAATTGTGAAAAACTTTGCTTAAATGATGATGACTGCATTGATGAAGATAACTTTATGGGTTGCTGCCTTTTGGGTTTTTACGGAGGCCGGTTCCCGGGGAAGGAAGCCACGGAAAACGCTGTCAAGAGATGGGCACGGCCTGTGAAGGTCGCGTACCATCCAAAGGGTTGGCTTATCATCCGTTGTAGATCGGCTGAAGATAGAGAGGTAATACGTAACCAAGGTACGCAATATGTTTTCGGTATTCCTCTTGTTGTGTGCTCGCTTCCGGTTGACTTTCGGTTTGATTCTTCCCCGGAATTTAAATTTCGCATATGGATTACATTGCCTAACTTGCCGCTACGATTGTGGAATTTAAATGCTCTTAGTAAAATTGGTTCCATGATTGGAGAGCCTCTCCAAGTTGACCATCGTGTGCTTTTTAGAAAATCTGTTGCAGGCCCCCGGTTGCTTATTCTTGTTGATGCATTGGCACCTAGGAAAGAGCAGATTTCGATTGTTATGCCGAATGGCATGGAATTTGAACAGGAAGTTGTTTATGAATTCTTTCCAAGCTTTTGTTCTTCTTGTCGTAGGATGGGGCATACGGCTGATAAATGTCCTAATAATAAGAATGCTATTAACCCGGGCACTTCCGTCCCTCGTAGGGAGGGTAAGGAGCCCGTTTCTGATGATGCGGATGGATGGGTGACACAAGGACGTCGGTCCCGGGCTGCAGCTAGGAAAAGAGGGCTGAATAACAAGAATGCTAGCCGTCCGACTAGTAAGGCTCCGGCTGATCCGAATCTTCCCAAATCAGCTCCGAATTTGAGGAGCCGCTCCTTGAGTGTGGCCCCTAATGCTAGGAGAAAATCTGTCGGAACTTGGCGCCGTAAGGAAACGGCGAATGCTCAGGTTGTTCCTAACTTGAAATCGGCTGCGGAGTCTTCCAAAGCTACTCACACTTGCGAGGAGAATCGGGAAGTTTCTTTAAACAAGCATACTTATTTTAATTCTCCGGAATCTTCCCTCTCCTTGGGCAGTGCTCATGTTGGCGTGATTTGTGTGCAGGATGGTTCACCGTCAACTCGGACTGCCACCCTCGTCGCCCCTAATGAGGATGTTAGCCCTAGGCAGCGTGCCTCTGAGACGCACCAGCTGGATATTGGCCAAGATGACTTATTGGAAGATGTTCCAAATCCTTCGGCAAACCTGCAGAAGAGCGTTAAAAACTCCAGGAAGACTGCTGCAGCGAGCCAAGGTAATTTGCTTAACCACGACACTCCGGGATCTGCACCGGCCGCCTCTGATTTTTTACAGCTCCCTAACATGCCTATGGAGATGGCGAGTGGTCGTTTGGGCCTATCGGATGCGGGGGATAGAGCAGAAAATTCGTCAAAGGCAGAGAAAGCTGTTGCTGAAAATGCTGAAAATGCTGCGGCTGCTGTTGGTAAATCCCCCGTAGCCGACCCTGAGGGGTCCCGTACTTCCTCCCCCTATTTTTCCCAGCATGCTAAGACATATACGGAGACGGGAAATTGAATTGGGGGCCATTTGGATGAGGGGGTAAATTCAGAAAATTCAAACAGTTCCTCTCCCGACGCCACCAATAGTGCTGCGAAGGAAATGAGCTTGATTCCCACTACATCTGTGGATTTGGCTAACTCCTCCCATCCTCATTTGAATGACTCTGGGGAAATATCTCCTACGTCGAGGAAATGGTCAGATGTTGTTCGAAACCCGGAGTCTCTGTCGGGTAGTATCTCTTCTACTTCCCGCTCTTGTACTCTTGTTTCTACTTCTAATTCCTTTCAGGTTTTTGGACAAATTCCACGAGCTGCAAAAGGTAAATTTGGTGTTGGAATTGCTTTGGACAATACAGTGGAAAAGGAGGATGCGGTTACAAGTAAGTTGGTGCACAACACTAGTGACAGCCCCCCCGATTCCGAAGTGAGAGACAAACAAGAGAAAGGTAACACATTAAGGAAATCGGTTCGCATTAAGAACCGTGTGGCTAGAACCAGCTGTCCCCCTAACCTAAGGGGTGTTCGGAGTGAACAAGAAGGACGGTGGAGATGATTTTTGCAGCATGGAATGTTAGGGGACTGCAGAAGGCCCATAAACACTCTGCGGTAAAAAATTTAATTTCTACTCGTTCTCTTGATCTTGTTATTCTTGTTGAAACTAAACTTAGGGAAAATTCTTTTGCTAAGTTTATGTCTAGTTTCTCAAATTCTTTTCCTGATTGGAGTTTTGTTAATAATTTTACCTTTCGACCATTTGGTAGGATTTTGGTACTATGGAATTCTCTTCGTGTGGATTTGCAGGTTGTTTCGATTGAGGATCAGGTTATACACTGCAAGGTTAAATGGAAACCCACCGGGTCTTTATTTAACCTTAGTGCAGTGTATGGCTTTAATCCTCTTGCCCAACGAAGGACTCTCTGGGACTCTTTGATCTCCAATGTGTCGTTGGACGAACCTGCTATTGTGGCAGGAGACTTCAACGCTATTTTGCACCCGGATGAGCGGATTGGTGGTAGGAGACCGGTTGAGAAGGAGTATACTGAATTTTCTGATGCTTGTTCTTTCCTGAGTTTGCAGGATACGCCTTCTTCAGGTGTACATTTTACTTGGTCAGAAGGAGGCACATTCTCCAAAATTGACCGTGTCTTGGTTAATGAAGCTTGGTTTGAGGCGGGCTGGTATTGCAGATCTGAATTCCTTCCCCGAGGAATACATTTTGATCACTCGCCGAGTATTACTTACCTTTTCGAGCGGTACCTCGTTTCAAACCTCCCTTTAAATTCTCTAACTTGTGGATGGAGCACGATGATTTTGACAGGGTCTTAAAGGACAACTGGAAGGTGGAAAGGGCAGAGTCTGATTGCCAGCGCCACCTTGCAGACAAGTTGGAGGCTGTACAGGGAGTGCTGAAGAGGTTTAACTTCAAGGAGTTCGCTTTCCTCCAGGACAGGGTCAAAGCTGCTAAGGCTAATCTGGAGGAGGTTCAAATGGATCGTGATAGGAACCCACTTGATGGGAATCTGAGGAATAAAGAAATTGAACTCCGTAAGGAGGCGGCTCGCTTGGTCACTGCTGAGTATGAATTTTTCCGCCAGAGAGCACGTGGTATCCACTTGGTTAAAGCAGATAAGTCCACTGCCTATTTTCATTCTATTGTGAAGAGAAAGCATGGACGTAATGCCATTTCTTTTTTATGTGATGCTGATGGCGAGGTGTATAGTGATATGAATAGAATTAGGAATGATTTTGTTCAGTTCTATTCTAATTTGTTTGGGCGCTCTGTTCCTCGTACTGCTGTTGTTCCTTCTGTTTTTCTTGCAGGTACCAGGTTAAGCAGTGAAGAGCAGCAAAGATCAGTTCGTTGGGTATCGGCCTTGCAAGTCCGTGAGGCTATGTTTGGGATTGGAGATGACAAGGCACCGGGTCCTGATGGATACTCCTCCTCTTTCTTCAAGAAGAATTGGAGTCTTGTGGGTCCCGAGGTGGTGGATGCGGTGCAGGAGTTCTTTGAGAAAGGGGTCCTGCTTCGCAAACTCAACCATACTGTGGTCTCCCTAATCCCGAAGAAGGCGCATGAGCCTACTGTTGCTGATTTTCGTCCTATCTCCTGCACTAACACTGTTTATAAAACTATTACTAAGATTCTGGCTGATAGGATGTCGTTGTTTTTGCCCTCTATTATTAACCCTGCACAGGCTGCTTTCCTACGGGGAAGGAATATCACTGATAATTTTCTTTTGGCGCAGGAAATAGTTAGAGGCTTTGAGAAGAAGACGTAGAGAAAAGGAGTTGGGCGGTGCTTATTGAAGATTGATCTACAGAAGGCCTACGACTCTATCTCTTGGGAGTTTCTGTATGAGGTCCTCCACGGTTTGAACTTTCACCCTCAGTTCATCCATTGGATTATGATATGTGTGACTTGCCCTACGTTTTCGTTGTCTATGAATGGTGGGGTGCATGGTTACATTGAGGGTAGGAGGGGTCTGAGACAGGGTGATCCTATGTCTCCGATTCTATTTCTTCTGTGCATGGAGTATTTGTCTAGGCTCTTATCTGTCAGGATTAGGGACTCTAGATATGCGTACTTGCCAAAATGTGATTCGTTGAATATTACACACCTTATGTTTGCTGATGATTTGTTGGTGTTTGGCAAGGGTACTGTTGCTGGTATGCAGGTTGTGGCTGATGCCCTCAGGGAATTTTCTGCGACGTCGGGACTTGTGATTAATAACCGCAAGTCTAACATATATTTTGGGGGACTCAGTAGGTGGGAGGAGGAACAGATACAGCAGTTGTTTGCGTTTCCAGTGGGGACTTGGCCGATCAAGTTTCTGGGGCTTCCTCTTGCTTCTCACAACCTGTTGAATGATCAATATTCTCCCCTGATTGATCAGATTACGGGGCTTATTCGGAGATGGTCTAATAGTTCTTTATCTCTTGCAGGTAGGGCGGAACTGATTAGAGCTGTGGTGCAGGGGGTGGAGAACTATTGGTTTCAGGTCCTTCCGATTCCGGAGGGTGTGATTGATCGGATTAACAGGCTGGTGAGGACCTTCCTTTGGGGAACTAAGTCTTCGCCTGTCGCCTGGAAGACGGTCTGCACCCCAAAGGAGGAGGGGGGTCTGGGTATTCATGATGCGAAGAAATGGAATGATGCCCTTTTCACGAAGGTGCTCTGGAATATACATAAGAAGACGGATTCATTGTGGATTCGCTGGGTCCACACGGAGTACTTGAGGGGAGATGATCTATGGACTTTTAATATTAACTCTCGAGACTCTGTGTTTTTGAAGAGGATTTTTACTCTTCGTGATTCTCTTTTGCAGGCTGCTTCAGGGGATGCGGAGAGTGCGGGCAGACTACTTGATAGGATGTTCGCTCCGAAAGGGGTGACTGGGGCTTACGAGTTTTGGAGGATTAAGGGGACTCGGCGCTTTTGGCACAAGACCATATGGAAGTCTCCTATCCCTCCTCGTTTTTCTATTACCCTTTGGTTTATTTTACATGGCAGGCTTAAGACTAGGGACCGCATGTGCTTTTTAAGTGATGATGTGCCCTTGGTCTGTCAGCTTTGTGACTCTGTTAATGAAACCGCTAAGCATCTCTTTTTTGAATGTAGGGAAACCTCACGGGTTTGGAGGGATGTGCGGGAGTGGCTTGGACTGAAGCATAGGACATCGACCGTGGAAGCTGCGCTGAAGTGGTGCCTGCGGGAGAGGAGCTGGTCCAAAGTCTTGAAGAAAGCCCGTTATCTTGCTCTGGCCGCCACGGCGAACCATATCTGGCATGCAAGGAACAAGAAAGTCTTTAATGGTGCTCCCTTTGATGCCGTTGCAGTTGTGAAGGGCATTAAGGAGGACGTTTTTCGTATTCTTTACTCGGTGTTCCCGATAGATGAGGTTGTTGCTCATCTTGACTGGAATACCCATTAGTGTCTCTTCTGTGTTTTCTGTTGGTTTGTGATCATATCGATAGTGTGATGTGGGTGGGCTGACCTAGTTAGTATGCCTACATCGCTTGGTTTTGAGTATGATGAAGGGGGATGTCGTGCTGACCTAGTTAAGATGGCATTTCTCTTTCGGACCCAGGACTACTATCGGTATGATCGTTTTGGGCGGTTGATTTCTGTTGGGTTATCTCGGTAGGTGTGAGATTTGGGCCATTGTTGGGCTGGTCACCTTATAGTGTGCTTAGATGTCATCTTTCTACCGGGGTATGCCCCGTGTACTTGTATTTGCAGGGTTAGATTGCTTGTCCCGATGGTCACACTGTTTGTGAACCTCGGGTGTCTGTTTTTATCCCTGGGGTATGCCCCTGTGCTGCTGTAAGGTTTCGGCCTATACTCGGTTTACATTTATGCTATTATCTTTTCACCCCAAGTATATACTGTATATTTTTCACACCTAACTTGGGCCCGCCAGCAGGAATTCAATGACTCAAAAATAAATGATGGAATAGATTTATTACAAAAAAAAAAAAAAAAAATTCAAAACTTTTTATGTTGTAACGGAAAAAATATCTGAAATTTATGTCATATTTTAAAGGCCTTAAAAACAAGTGACAACTACAAGATTAGTAAAACAGTGAATTAAAATTTTTAATCGACCCTTTATTTGGTGTGAAAAGATTTCTTTTGTAAACCTTTTCTGTAAAGGTTAATTGTAAATATTAACACAGATTTTGATAACTTGTAATTATAAAACGCAAGTTGTTTTGGTCCTGGAAAAACTACTAAAATTTTATTCATATAAAACAAATAAAAAGAAAGCCCCAAATTTCGAATTAATAAATCTTGTATATATTGTCACATACTTATAAACCAAATTATTATTGAGATTATATAAAAACTAAATCAAAAAACCTTTTAATGAGATTTATCCTAACTTTTGTGAATCGTCTATAATTACTTTTTTTAATTAATAATATTGTTGATGATATCAATTTGATTAATTGAAATATGCATTTACAATTAAATTTAATTATAATTTCACATTTAAATTAATAAATCTATAAGTTTACTGGGTGTTTTTTTTATAATTAACATGTACTTATTAAAGTAAACTTTTTTTTACAAGTTAATTTCTTAAAATTGATTCCTCAATTAATAATGCAACATTGATTTATAATTTATATTTGTAAAATCAATTATATTTGAAATATTATTGAAATTTTTATAATTATTGAACGAAATAGTTCAATTATTATAACTAATTTTTTTTTTAAGAATTGTGTATATTTTGATGATTGTCGAAAACCATATCAACTGATTAGGTTCGCAGAGAACAAATAATTGAAGATTTAAAGAACTGAAGATAGAAGACCACTAGTCATCCGACAGTTATGAAATGTGACAAACAGAAGAGAGAGTTGACCATCTGTGTGTGAGAGAGAAGAGCTGACAGTTTATTGGAACTGACAACTAAGAGCATGGGCTGATTTAGTTTTAAGCTAACACAAAAATCATGGGAGAAGATGATTGATACACTTTCAGATCATTTAGCACTTCTTTGTACTCCTTCGTCCGTTCAGACTTTCCTGACTTCTTCAATATTGTGAAGAATGACCTTGTTTGTTTGAATACATTTAGATGAATTGGTTAAGTGTTGTCAGTTTCCCCATCGTCTTCTGCAGCTCCTTTGAGTGGTTTGGGGAACGATAATCTGGATGACCTTGATTTGGTTTGGATCTTCTTTAATTAGGGTTGACAATTTCTGACACGATAACATGGCATGAACATGCATGATAATAATGAGCACGAACATGATATGACCATATTAAGCTAAAAAATGAACACAACATAAACTTGTTAGACTCAAACACGATAATGATCTGATATGAAAATGATACAACTTGATAAAAATCTACCTTATGCAAATTACTAGCACTACACTTAGGACAAAAATTTTTATATGACACAATAACACGACTCGAACTCGTAAAGCTCAAACACCAACACAGTACAAACCTATTAAGCTCAAACACGATAATGACCCGACACAATAAGACACGACAAGATAGCTACCCAACACGCTTGAATTGCCAACCCTAGTTTTAATACCTTGTCGAGTGACAAGATATCCGAGGAACTTGACTGACTTAACCACCATGTCTTTTATGTATATGTTGGGAAAATATTCCTGAACTCTCCTTAGGATCACATTGTAAAAGGTTTTGTTGGATCAAACCTTAGTAGATGGTCGATCATTGCTGAATCTTAGCATAGCTTAGCAACTCTTGTAATGTCCTGTATAGGGTAAATATTGAGTTGTAATAGACTAGGATACTCTCAGCAAACATCAAAGAATGCTAAAGAGGAAGAAAGCTAGTAATCGCAGAATGTTGAGGAGTCAGCATTTGCTAACACATCAAAGATTGCTAGGGGAGCTAGCAATCCGAAGTCAAAAGTAGCAGAAGAGTATCTGCTGCACAGACAAACATCAAGCCCATCAGTATGCTAAAAGACGTCCAGCAGTCCGTTCCAGAAAAGCTCAGCAAAACAAATCTCAACGACTGCTGCACCGTAATTCTGACCAACGCACGAAGACTAGACATGTCAGAAGTAGGTCGGAAAAGCCTGTACGGAGACAGAAAAGTTAGTAAAAAGCTACCTGCAATTAAGACAAAAGATTCGTTGTGTCTAAACAGAACTGCCGACTCGAGTTTCAAATCTCCAACTATAAAAGGCAAGTCAAAGGAAGATACAGAAGGGAGCTCACTCTCTTACACAAAAAGATATTCGAAAGATTCCAAAAAGAAAAAAAGGCTTGAGAGCAGTTCTGTTGAAAGGCATAACACAGAGACATCGAAAAGCCTTCAACAACTTGAGTGTCTCATTGTACGTCTGACACTCATCTGAGAGATTCTTGAATTGATTCAAGAATCTTCAATCATTGGGATCACTTTCTTCATAGAAAGTATCCAGCAGTCAATTTCTTGAAAATGAATTGATTAGGACGGGCACTGAAGCCGCAAAAGACGGACAGTTCGGAAGGAACTATAAACTCTTCCAAAGGTGGTAATAGCGAGTTTTACGAAGGTGCGCCCTTGACTCAGCCGGAGCCACACCTGAGAGGTTCGGAGTATCGGAAGATAGCCGTGAAGTAGCTAGACCAAACGTCGGCTACCTGCTTTACAGGAAAGGCAACTCTTTGTACACAGTATACTTTGTTAGTGAAATTCTTAGCGATTCGGCTAAGGAGTGGACGTAGATCATTTGATCGAATCACTATAAACCTTGTGTTCTCTTGCTGATTACTGTTTTATTTCTATTGTGCGACTGTGATTTAAAACCTAGCAACGAAGTTGCTAGTGTATAACTGCAAGAAGAAACTTAAGTGAACTTGAACAAAACCCTAGTTAAAAGATAACCTAGATACAAGTAAACGCTATATTATTCCGCTGCATTTCGTGTTTATACTTTATCACTACCACGACTACTCTGATCTCAGGGACCAACAAGTGGTATAAGAGCAGGAGGTTGAAAAACCGACTGCTTCTGAGTCGCTTAGGACCTAGATCCTAGATTTCCTTGCGTTTCTTGTATCTGTGTCTTACATAGCTTAGGTAAAGGCGAAGATAATCAAAATGATGAATCACGCTCTTCCAAAGTACAACTACGATGGATTTGAAACCTTGAAGAAGAAGGCCATGATCCAGTTGCAGAGCATACATCCAGAGATGAGGGACATTCTCACGGTTGGTCCTATAGAGATCCTGAAGGTTAACACTGCACCACTTGGACCTGCTGATGGTCCACCCAGACCTGAGATGGTGAAGAAACCCTATGAGGAATGGACTCTTGAAGACAAAAAAGAGGCCAGCTAGAATTTATCGCCATGGATTGTCTACCTCCCTTGATGTCTGACAAAGCTCTAGACTACAACACAACAAAAGAGATGTGGGAGTACGTATGTGAAGTTTCTCAGGAGACGGAACAAATGAAGTGAAACAAGCTGCAAGTAGATGTGGACAAATACGAATCCTTCGCTACGGTTCCTGGTGAAACCATTCAGTTGATGGAAGAAAGATTCAACACTATCATAGGAGAACTCAAGAATGTCGGCAAGACATATGACAAAGGGGAAATGAATAACAAGATTATATCCAAGCTCTACCCCAGAAGTGATTGGTTTGTCAAGATGACGAGCTTGAGTGAAAAGGATCTTAGCAACATGACTACCGCTGAAGTTTTCTCTCAATTAAAGGCGCATGAATTCATTATTCAGCAGTTAAAGAAGAACGAAGCTGCTATAGTACATCCTAATGCAACAAGCGCTGGAACTCAAGAAGACGTAGCATATTTCGTCAAAAAGGACGGAAACAAATGGAAATCTCCTAGGAAATCATTCTATAACCAGGAGAGATCAACACCAACAACACTGACAAAGGAAACTCCCTCAACTTCTAACTCAAATAGTGAAAATCAAAAGATAGACGAGATGGAGGAGCAGATGAAGAAGATACAGAAAATGATTCTGGAAGCAAAAGCCGAAAAGCAGGAAAAAGCAACCTCGATGCAGCATCCTACTGAGAAAAAGATAAGGACATGTTTTGAATGCAAATATCCTGATCACCTGAAGCATGACTGTCCAAAGGTGAGTCCTGAAGAAAGAGAACGTTTGCGGCAAAGATTTGAAAGACGAGCGGTTCGAGCTATGACAAAGGCGTTGCTGACACGGACAGAAGTCCTAGATATTCCTGACAACGAAGAGGAATATTACCCTACTGACGAGGAAGAGGAAGCCTTGATGGTTTTCATGGCAAGAATTGTTGATGATGGCGAAACATCCGCAGCTGCTGAGCAACCTTCTGAATCGGCCTTAGCAGTCGACAATCAAGAGGTAACATCTATAGCTAACATTTCATGCTCAGCACACTCATTTGAATCGGAGGATTCCTTCTTGGATTCCAAGGAAGACTATCTTACCAAGCTTTCTTTAGAACTTTCAAAGGTATACACCTTGAAAAATGCTATCGTAGAAGATAATTCTTCACTCAAACAGAAAGTCATAAGTCTGACCGACGAAGTCAAAAGACAAAGGTCCGATAGCGAGGAGCTATAGAGACTTAGAACTGAATTTTCTGAACTTTGTGAAAATTTTAAAAATCTTGAAAAAGAAAATCTGATTTTGAAAAACAAAGCCAATGAGAAGTGTGTCTGCGCGTATATGACTAGTCAGGATATCTTGAATAACCTGATAAGCCAACAGAGACGTCACGGTGACCGATTTGGAATTGGGCACAATTGTTATGACGAAGATGAAACTTCGAGGCAAAAGAGAAAAATCATTTTTGTTTCTGCCGGAAAAATATTTGGTGATGGCAAAGAGAAGGATACATTAGTTGCTGAATCATCGAATGATAGGACAGATGCTATGCAAATCGCTCAGCAGAATATTAAGCAGTTTGCTAAACCCAAGCAGAGTGTCAAGCACTATGCTAGACCTCAGCAAAAGGTCAAGCAGAATGTGAGATTTCAGCAGAGTACCACAAGAGATGCTAAATCTCAGCAAAGTTCTCATTATAGGTCTGCTAAGCAGAATTATTCAGCAAATTCAAGGATAAAGGCTGAGCATCATGTTTCAAATGCTAGGAAGCCAAATCCTATCCTTACTCGGGGAAGACATATTGAATATCATTCAGTGAAACCCCAAAACCATCATTACACACCACATAGGAGAAACACCTATGTGAGACCCGAGTCCAGATACGTGTATCACCAAAGGACGATGAAGGCAAAGAAGCACAACACAAAACCACATGCACACACACATCAAAAGGTTGAGAAGGTTGACACAAATGATCTCAAGGAGAAAATCTTGAAGATTACCAAAATGTGGGTTCCGAAAGGAACAATGACCCAAGCTAATCCTTCAGGACCCGACGCAAAACGGGGACCGAAATCAACCTAATTGTTCTTGCAAGATCAGGATTCAAGTGCAAAGACATTAGGCATGTCAAATGAGTGGATCCTAGACAGTGGTTGTTCGACACACATGACGGGAGACGAAGACCTGTTCTCAGTCATTCAGAAATCATATGGTCCATCTGTCGTGTTCGGAGATAACAGCAAAGGCAGAGTACTTGGCAGAGGATGTTTGGAGCGCAATGGACTAAGGATTGTCAACGTCGCTCTCATATCAAACCTCAAACATAATTTGCTAAGCATAAGTCAACTATGCAAAAACGGGTACACAATATCTTTTATTCATTCTGGTTGTTCAATTGCTGACAATGTCACAAGAGAAGTGAAACTTCGAGGAATCTGGAAAGGTGGTTTTTATTTTGTCGATTGGCAAAGTGGGCAACAACATTCATGCTTTCTAGCACTAAGCAAAAAAGAAACCACATCGCTATGGCACAAAAGGTTAAATCATTTGAATTTCAAAACCATTAACCATATTGCCCGAAATGAGCTTGTCGCAGGCCTACCTGATGACATCACATTTCGTAAGGAAGGCGTATGCAAAGCCTGTCAACAAGGGAAGCAGACCAAAGCTTCGTTTCATTCCAACCCAGAGAAGAATACCTCAAGCAGGATTCTTGAATTATTGCACATGGACCTATTTGGACCAGTCACTCCACCATCTGTAAGTAAAAAGATATACACTCTTGTGGTAGTTGATGACTATTCTAGGTACACATGGGTTCGTCTGCTTAAAGCCAAAGATGAGGTTAAGATCATTCTACCTGAGTTAGTTCTTAAGGAGAAAAATAGTAAAGAGGTTACTGTGAAGAGGATCCGATCTGACAATGGAACCGAATTTTGCAATGGAATCCTCATGGATTTCTGCGCAGAAGCTGGTATAAATCTTGAGAGGTCCACTGCTAGGACTCCTCAGCAGAATGGTCTAGCAGAGAGAAGGAATCGGACACTAAAAGAAGTAGTGCGATCTATGCTAGCCGACGCTGATCTACCTGCTAAGTATTGGGGAGAAGCAGTGATGACGGCCTGCGATACGCAGAACAGAAGTTCCATTACCAGCCGTGTTGGGAAATTTGGCTAAGTTTCCTTTCCCCAGTAGCTACTTGTTT
>JAPKLW010008372.1:0-13490 GCA_026898455.1 Plectranthus barbatus | reverse complement strand
TGGAAAGCATAGGTGAGGAGATTAAAGATGAAGACAAGGCAATACACCTGCTAAATGCATTGCCAAAATCCTACTCTAATCTCAAAGATGCCCTCACCTATGGAAGAACTGGTAAATTGACTTTGGATGAAGTGCTCTCTGCCATCAAGGGAAAGGAAATCGAAATGCTCTCAGAAAATGTCGGAAATGAGTCTTCAGGTATGGGCCTCTTTGTCAAGAAAGGCCAGAACAATAAATTTCAGAAGAAGAATTCCTGGAATCAGAAAACCTTTAACTCTGATAAGAAACCATTCTATGCAAAGAAAGATATAAGGCAAAATGGTCCTCAGAAGCAAGATAGAGGAGGTCCTCAGTTTTGTGAACAAAAGGCTCAGCTGCAGATACAAGAAGGTAGAAGCTGCCATTATTGTAAGAAGGTTGGACACCTAATTAAGGATTGTCCAGTATTGAGAATAAAGAACCAGCAAACCAGAGGGCCAAACACAGTCATTCTGAACACAGATGAGGTACTGAATGTTGTTGACTCTACCTGTGATGGATGGATCCTAGACTCCGGCTGCTCCTTCCATATGTGTTACAAGTTAGATTGGTTTGCAGATATAGAAATGAAGAACATGGGCACTGTGGTTCTTGGAAATGATCAAGTATGTCAGATACAAGGTGTGGGCTCAATCAGAATACAAAACCACAAGGGTGAAGAGAAGTGGTTGACTGCTGTGAGGTATATACCTCAAATTAAGAGGAACCTCATATCCCTTGGAACGCTTGAAGCCAAGGGATACAAGTTCATTGGTGATGAAGGGGAGATTACAGTTTGTAAGAATGATGTGGACATTCTTAAAGGCAGAAGGATAAATAGCATTTATTACTTGTTTGCTAGAACTGTCTCTGGCCTATCTGCTGTGGTTCAAGAACAAGATATAAGGCTGTGGCATTTGAGAACTGGCCACATAAGCAAGAGAGGTTTAGAAGAATTGAAGAAGCAAGGCCTGATTGAGTTCAGCTCTGAAACTGATTTGGGAAATTGTGAAGAGTGCCTGCTTTCCAAAAGCAAGAAGCTCCCCTATAAACCTAGCCACTACAGAAGTAGGATGCCTCTGGAATACATCCATGCAGACATATGGGGTCCCACAAGAACAGAAACACTTGGAGGGGCAAGGTATTTCTTGTCCCTAATTGATGACCATACCAGGAAGGTTTGGGTTTATGTAATGAAGACTAAAGATCAAGCAGCTGAAACATTTAAAGATTGGTGCAGTCTAGTTGAAAATGAAAAAGGCCTAAAGGTCAAATGCCTAAGAACTGATAATGGTCTTGAGTTCTTGAATCAAGAGCTGGATTCATTTTGTAGGATGAAAGGAATCAAACGGCACAAAACAACTCCTTACAACCCCCAACAAAATTGGGTTGTAGAAAGAATGAACCGGACCCTTTTGGAAAGGGTGAGATGCCTTCTTTCTGGTTCTGGGCTGTCTAAGAGATTTTGGGGAGAAGCACTATCTACTGCTTGCTTCCTTGTTAATGGGAGTCCATCTGCTGCCCTGGAATTTAAAGTACCTGATCAGATGTGGTACCAAAAGGAGCCGGATTACTCTATGTTGAAACCATTCGGTTGTCTAGCTTATGTTCACATAAAACAAGATAAGCTAGACCCCAGGGCCCTTAAATGTGTTATGCTTGGGTATCCTAGTGGGACTAAAGGATACAGAGTATGGAGTCTGGACAAGCAAAAGGTGATCACATCAAGGGATGTGGTTTTTTATGAAGGGAGGATGCCCTTGTTAGAAAGGAAGCAAAGGGAAGGAACTGAACCTTCTGACAAGAGTGATCTGGAGAAAGAATATATGGACACGCAAGTGTTGCTGCCTGATGAAGAGAATGAGGAAGTACAAACCACTGTCAACCAACAGACAGATCAGCAGATGCAGCCACCACAGACACAAGATATGCCTCTTAGAGATTACATGTTGGCTAGAGATAGATTGAGGAGGGAGATACACCCTCCTAGGAGGTTCTCAGAAGCGGATGTGGTGTTCTTGAGTCTAAATATTGCCCAGAAGCTTCAAGAAGATGAACCTAGGACTTTTAATGAAGCCTGTAACAGTCCAGAGAGTGAGTTATGGGCAAAGGCTGTGGATGAGGAGATGTGTTCATTAAAAAAGAATGGAACTTGGGTGTTGGTGAACAAGCCAAAGGGGCAAGCATGTGTTGGCTGCAGGTGGCTTTATAAGAGGAAGATGGAGAATGCTGGGGAGAAAAAGGTGAGATACAAAGCTAGACTAGTAGCTAAAGGCTACACCCAAAGGGAAGGAGCCCAAAAACAAAACCGTGAGGGCTTGTGATGCCCAAAGCGGACAATATCATACTAATGTCGGAGTTCACGGTCCCAACAAATGGCTCTATTGGCTGTTGTAGTTCAGTTCGACTTGGAATTACATCAATTAGACGTAAAAACCGCTTTCCTACATGGAGAACTTGAGGAAGTAATACATATGGATCAGCCCCCCGGTTTTGTGGAAGAAGGCAATGAAGAGAAAGTATGTCTGTTGAAGAAGTCTATATATGGGTTGAAGCAAAGCCCCCGACAGTGGAATAAGAAGTTTGACAACCACATGATGAGGATAGGCTTTATGAGATCAGAATTTGATAAGTGTGTTTATCTCAAGAAGTCTGAAGATGGCAGCTTGTTATACTTACTATTGTATGTTGATGACATGCTTCTCGCAGGGAAGCATATATCAGAGATTAAGCAAGTGAAAGGTGATCTCTCCATGGAATTTGACATGAAGGATCTTGGAGAAGCTTCCAAAATTCTTGGTATGGACATAATTAGAGACAGAAAGGCTGGAAGATTGAAGTTGTCTCAGATGAACTACCTCTCAAAAGTGGTTGATAAGTTTGGTGATAAGAGGTCCAGGCCCCTCTCTATTCCTGTAAGTCAAGATATTAGATTAAGTCAGGATATGAAGCCTAAGTCTGTACAAGAAATGGAGGAGATGAATCAGGTTCCCTATGACAGCCTCATTGGAAGCCTTATGTACCTCATGATTTGTACCCGTCCTGACATATGCTATGCAGTTAGCATCACCAGCAGGTTCATGGCTGAACCAGGAATGCAACATTGGAGAGTTTTGTGTGGTGTGTTAAGGTACTTGAAGAGCTCCAAGTATAAAGGGTTGGTGTTTGAGAAGAGAGAAGGGGAAGTAAGTGATCCTATTATAGGATATGTTGACTCTGATTATGCAGCAAGTACAGACACTAGAAAATCTCAGACTGGATTTATATTCAACTTATTTGGAGTTGCAGTATCTTGGAAGTCAAATCTGCAGCCTGTAGTTGCCCTATCCACTACAGAGGCCGAGTTCATAGCAATTACAGAGGCAGTTAAAGAAGCTATTTGGCTTAGAGGACTCATTAATGAACTTGGAGTATCACAGCAGCAAGTTACTATCTTATGTGACAGCCAAAGTGCTTTGCACTTGGTGAAGCACCCGGTTTTTCATAGCAAGTCTAAACATATTGATGTTCGTTTCCATTTTGTCAGGGATATAGTTGAGAAGGGATGGATTAGATTGGAAAAGGTGCACACTTCAGAAAATGCAGCTGATGCATTGACTAAGCAGGTTCCCTCTGTCAAGTTCCTACATTGTTTGGAGCTTGTTGGTATGAGTTGATCTTTGGATCAGGGTGCAGTCCTGTAATGGGACTAAGAGGCAGGAAGTGGAATTGGTGTGTTGGGCATGCAGCCAGGAGGGAGACTTGTTGATGTGGCTGCAGCTTGAGGATCGTTTTTTTGTGTGTTTGAAGAGAAGCAGCAAAAAAGCGTGTTTTACACTTACAGAGTCGGGTTTGAGTTGGTTGAATTAGTTGGGCTGTGCCACGCGTCTTATTCTGATTGGTGTGTGCATTTAATTTTGATTTTTCTGTTATTAGCGAAGTCGTCTTCTTCGTTGAGGAGAGAGAGAACTCATTTGCAGTTTTTCAGAAAATTTCAGAGAGCGAGAGCTGTTTGTGAGATCTGATTCAGTGAGAATCAGTGAGATAGAGTTCTTGAGAGTGTTGGTTGTAATCATTCCCAGATTGAAGCCTAAATAGTACTGTCCTTTACCTGCCCGTGGATGTAGCCGGTGCGCTGGTGAACCACGTAACTCGCGCATTCATTTTTGATTGATTTCTGTGTTTGTGTTGTCGTGCGAATCTTAACAAGTGGCTCCGTCTGTGGGAATGAGGAACCCATGAATGCCCAAGATCGGGCAAAGTTCGGGGGACTGAAGTGATGGTGGACTCTAGTGTGTTAAAACCGAGCTTGGAGCACTCGGGTGTGATGGTGGGAAGCCCCTCTTTGTGAATACCGATGCGAAAGAGAGTAGCACGGGTTAGATATCGTTGCAATGAGAACGCACGATGGGAGGCCATGAGTATATGGTCCTTCGACGAGAAGCCACGAGAATGTGGTCCATTTGGTTTGAGGGGAGGATTGTTGGGTATTCAAACCCAAAGTCCCACATTGGAGAAACAAGGAAAGAGTTCCTTGTATATAAGAGTCCACATAACTCCCATTAGAATGAGGCCTTTTGGGAAGGTGCCCAAAAATAAAACCGTGAGGACTTGTAATGCCCAAAGCGGACAATATTATACTAATATCGGAGTTAACGGTCCGAACAAATATGACGTAGGGAATATTAAATAGAATCGTGGTGGTTTGAGACCTCAAACTTTACAGCTACATGAACAAATCATCATTACGAGATCTGCACCACCTAGTCACAATCAAATCAAAGATTATATTAATAAAGAATGGCGAATGAGGGAATAATTTACCATTTGAGTCCTTGCGTTTTATGCATTTTGCTGAGTTAAGTCCTTTTATTTTACAGTTAAACCAATAATTACGATAAAATACAAGGACCTATGGTGCAACTTTCGTATATTAATAATAAAGGCAACCCAATCGACGGCAATGCGATCACCCATTTCATCGAAAAAATTTTAAGCAATAGCCGAGCTCGAGAATGTCGCATTTACCGGAAGAAGTCATCGTAGAAATCCTCCGCCGTCTGCCGGTGAAGCTGTTGCTGCGCTTCAGGTGCGTCTCGAAGTTATGGCGTTCCTTGATCGACAGCAAACAGTTCATCCAACTGCATTTGCAACACTCTTTGAGATCCAACTTCAATCGCGCCATTTTGGTGGATTCATCCAAGATTTATTACGTAGATCTAGATTCCTTCAAGCTTCTGGAAATCGACGTCGCCAATATTGAGCCCTACTCCGTCATATCCTCTTGCAACGGGCTTGTTCTCCTCGTTCCCAAATCTGATAAAAACACTGCTCTGTGGAACCCTATGACGAGAAAGCTGAGCAAATTGCCGGAACAGCCGCCGTTTCCGGACTTCGTTTTATACTTCGAGTACGTGCAGGCTATATTTGCACTTGGGTATGATACCAAGAACGACGATTATAAGGTCGTTAGGGTTTTTCAGGCTGCTAAAGATGGAAATAATGGGATATTTTCCTCTGAGACGGCGATTTATAGTCTGAAATCCAACTCGTGGAAGAAGGCTGCTCCATTCCCATATTTACTGCCTTTTCATACCTCAAGGTGGGGAATATGTTTGAATGGTGCGCTGCATACAGTTGTCCGCAAGCCTGAAGTGATCATGGCTTTTGATCTTGGAAAGGAGGAGCACTACGAGTTGCCTATGCCCCCATACGGTGGCGGATTAGCTTCTGTGGAGGTTTTGGGAGGGCTTCTCGCGGCGGTAGTTCCTGGGAAGAAAAAGAGTTGGGAGATTTGGTTGATGAAAGAATATGGGATAAAGAAATCTTGGACGAAGTTACTGCGGTTTGATCCGCCCCTCTCTGAGCCATGTAGGGAGCTTCGTCCGTTGGCCTATTCGAGGAGTGGGGAGGAGGTATTATTGAGTTATGAAGGAGTGTGCCTGAACTGGTACAACTTGAGGAAGAAAACTGTTTCTATTGCCTGTGTTAGCGGTTTGAGTGCATCGTTTGGCAGCACGCCTTTGGATCCCTGCTTTGATGCTGAGTTCTGTATTGGGAGCCTTGTTTCACCGTTCAGTCCTAGTGCAGTGGAGGCTGATGAGTTTGAAAAGGTGAAGAAGGGGAAAAAACAGATCAACAAGAAAAGGTCATTTGCTCATTGTCCAATGCCCCTATCATTGCCTTCGTTTTTTTTTTTTGCTTGGGAGTAAATTGTTCCTTGTTAATAGCTTGGGTTTTTGTTTCCCTTCTGCAGGGATGATTTTCTCTCGGTGGGATTCAAGCTGAGGCTTTGAAGGATTACCTATGGAAGGAGGTGGATTACTACAAAGTTCACGCTTAATTACGTTTTTTGAATAGCTTTTGTTACAATCAAGTATCCCCTACGACTTTCTTGTTTGGGTTTTGATTTGTATTTTGTGACGACTTTACTCATTTGCTTAAGTTTACACATTTGCATATGGAACTAGCCATTTCAATTTGAAAAATCAGAAATTCACATTTTTGGTGGGAGAGTTGAATAGCAAACTTAGCTAAATAATGAGCGGTCATACTGACATCCTTGAGAATGAAAAACTCGTAAAATAGACTCTTTTGTTTTTTTCAAAGCTCTAAACTCACATGCTATTATATCAAATTTCTCAAAAATTATTTTTTGGAATTGTAATTTACTACAATATTAACTCGTAAATATTCCTCACCATTATAAGCCAATCTATATATATTATTATCACCCCTCACCAGTCAACATGAGATATTTCTAACACTTGTCCATTGGTAGTCCAATTGCCTCCAAATATTATTCCATAATCAAAACTAATCCTATTAATTAATATTTATAATGATACATTTCTTAGTTCATTATTAAAATAATTTGCTTAGAAATGAGTTAAGCTCATCAATCTTGTATAAAAGCAATGACTTTTTTAATATGATTGACAACAGAGATTTTAACATAATAGGTGTTCAAATATCTGCCACCGACATTGACCAAAATCACAAGCTCATACAGTGTGTCATTTTCTGCATCAATGGTTCCCGCTCGCAATACTTGAGAGAAAACTAAGTTGATGTTGTTGGACTTGTTGTATTCATCTATTGCATACATTGCAAGCCCTATCACCTTAGGATCCTTCGTATCCAGCATCACAAGGCCAACATCATCTGGAATGGTTGGTGGCCCCATGTCATCACCCTCGACCCCACTATAGAACATATGTATTAGTATCCATTTTATTTACTTTAATTAATTTATTTTGTAATTATAAGTTTTTAATTCTAATCAAAGTTTATGTATTATTTTATTAAAAATTCAAAAAATATATATTATTTGTTGATATGAATGAGTTCTATTTCGTAATTTATATTTTTTAATGCCAAACAATTTTTATTATTTATTATTGTGGTCCCCGGCCATTAGTCTCATTTTGACCGGGCGTAGTAATCAATGTTTGTGAGTGTAGTTGAATTAATATTTTATTAATGTGATGATATTTTTTCTATTTTAGGAAATGAGACAAATGAAAATGAAAATGATACTAATTAGGCGGGACGGAGGGAGTAAGAGTGGTTGTAACAATAAAGCTACAAACCCAAAGAGTGGTTGTAACAATAAAGCTACAAACCCAACTTCAATACTGCCACGTCAGCGCCACATCAAAATTTTAAACCCACCAACTTTTTTAAACCTATTCCTGTAACAATAAACCCACACCATCAACTTCAATATGGTCTCACACACATCCACTATAATATATAATAATATTTTATCTATATATATATATATAATAAAATAATCGAAGTGGGTGCATAAACCCAGCTCCCATAAATAGGAGCTAGCTTTAAAAAAAATTGTCATGTCATAGAGTTGAGTTCAATATAATGGTTGAGAGCTTAAAGCTGGAAATTGTAGTGTCATTACAACCACCCTAACTTTTAGTATTTTGTGGCTAAAAAATCTTGAACTTTAAACCTTTCACTACACTTTTTCTTTCTCTTTTTATTAAAATCAAAACAAACTTTTATGAGTGATGTAGAAATATTTAATCATTTGCATTGATACATACTTTATGCATATTAAATTTTGACATCTATTCCTTACATGTAATTTGATTTGTTACCATTTATGACTATCAGATAATCATGTGAGTTATGTGTTGTGAGTTCATATGCTCTAATTAAAATTATTCACTATTTGAATTCCTCATTATGAAACTCGTATTTTTTTTGTTAACTATTGTAACATCAATACTTAATTTTTAATTTTCATGCATTTGTTTCATCAATTTTGTTATTCTATCAACTTTATTTTATGTGGTTTGAACTTTAACAAATTTCTTGTGCACTAAAATATACTATATCCATCCCAGCTGAATTGTTAAATTTCTTTTCGACACGAGAATTAAAGATTGTGAGTATAAGTTGAATTAATATTTTATTATTGAGTGTCAAAAAGTTATCATTTTTAGAAATGTAACAATTCGGTTGGGATGTCCAATTTGATAAGTGTAACAATTCGAGCGGGATGGAAGAAGTAATTTTTAATAGAATTAGTTAATACATCTTCACATCAGTTCTATCTCGCTTTAATTCTTTTGCTACCTTATAACGGTTTGATTTCATATTCATTTACGAATTATCTTATTTTTTTAATTTAGTAATTAATTTTCTTAAATATGAATGCAATCTAATCATGTGTCCGATTTGATATTAGTTCTGCAACCACTTTGTGATTTCTTTTAATATTTATTGTTTTATTTAATAATAACTTATGATAATATTTCTTATTGATCGTTTTATTGATATTTGAAACATTTTGTTTCCTCAATTATATAATTGATAATTATGTAAATAATATATCCTTAACTAAAAAAACCAGGTACTCCACTTAATTTGATTGATAGTTTTGAGTTGATATTACGTAAGTGTATTTTTCTTAATTTATAATTTTTTTTATAATTGATATTTTATATTGGTGATTTTAAATCTATATTTTTTAATGGGGAACATTATGTACTCATGCAACAATTGTTTGAATATTAATAATACTAAAAAGTATTAAAACCATATTAAGAACTTAGAAATAATTTTTTTAAAATAATTTTAATTTCTTATAATTTATTAATAGACTTTTGTTACATTTTATCATTACCTATTTATCTTACATAACCAATTTCTATTATGTCCTTGTACTTGATAATAAATAACGTAATTTTTTTTCAATTGATCAATCAAATTAATATTTTAAAAAATAAAATTACAAAATCAAATTGTTATTATATTTGTAACCACTTTAATAATATTCTTAATCCGATTTTTTATTATTCCAAATGATTAATAAAATAAATATTTAAACAAATACTAAATATCACTAATATTTTTAATACGTTTCTGATATTTATGAGTTGATAATTATATAATTATTGTTTTATCAACTATTAACTTTAGATAAATATTTTAGGCACTAATTTGTAGATCTAAATATATATAAATAAAAATTAAACTAATTGTAAATTAAGCATTCACAATCAAAATAATATTCATTAAGTTTTAGCATAATCTTCGATATCACTTATCATGTGTTTAGAAGTGCAAATAATGTTGCTCATAACCTAGCTAAGTTTGGAGCTAACTCTGATGAGATCGTCTTGTGAACGAAGGAGTTTCCAAGCTGGTTATTGATCGAGATTTATAAAATCTTTTCTTATTTCAAAAAAAAAAAAAAATTATATTAGTTTACTTATACATCTATTACTTTTTAAGACTTCAATATAAAATATGTTATAAGTATAACCCACAAAATTGCTTAATACTTATTCATACATAAGCCAATAAAATAAAGAATAAAAATCTCATTTCAAGCCATTCGAAATGATGAGAATGGGATTAAAAACTGATATTCAGCACTCATCAATAATTATTTATTCTTATCACTTTTCATACACTAATTTGATCAAATTCTATGAATTACGGAGAATTTACATGACAAATGTTCTTATCTGTAATAAGAAAAAAAAAAAGAAATATGATGAACCATACAATACAAATTACAACTGATCAGCTGATCTCGCATTGAAATGTGAAGCTTTGAGTAGATATGCATTTCTTTGTTTTTATCTTCATCCTTACAAAATATTTGATTCATTATTTGAATCTCATTTGAAATCAAATAATATGACCTACAATACAAAAGAAATTAAGACTAAACTAAACAAATAAGCATAATTCAATTTTTTTTTCATATGAAAGGAAATAGAGAATGATAAAATTAGTTTAATTTAATTATCAATTATAAAATCATGATAAAATTACTTCCTTAATTAACAAAATATATTTCATCTATATATGTGGAAAATCAAAACATTATTGACTAAATCAATTGTAATCTCCTACTTACTATTTTGAGTTGTTGTTATTAAATTGATTTTCTAAAACTTATAAATATATTCAAAATTGTGTACTAATAGGCCTAATATCTTTATACAATATTCTTTCATTTTTGATATATATATATATATATATATATATAGGGGTGCGTTCATGGCTGAACTCCTATAAGTGTTTGAACTAAGACCAAATCTTAAGCGTTGATATTTGTAATTAACGTTCCAGATTTAACTCGGTTGCAAATCATTGTTTCGAATTATAATTGTCATTGAAAGGGCATACTTGTCCAATAGCTGCATTTTATAGCGCGTGGGGATTTTTTTGCCAGATTTTTCGCCGATTTTTTAGTTGCATTAATTAGACACGTCTTTCCTATTGATTCATTAATGAATTAACCTTCCTAATAAAATTTAATTCCTAAAAATTACTTTTTACCGCTCACAGAAATAATCGAATGGGTAAAAACTAGGGCGACGCTCCATCTTCTTCCTCGCCGTCAGCCACTGTTTCGACGCTCCATTTTCTTCAAATCGTCCGGCATTACCACACAAAATAACAACAAACCGACAGCGAACTCAGTTATACATCGTCGAAATAGGGTAAGCTATTCCTCATCTTTAATCTTGAACCGCTTAAAAAAAAAAATAATGCGAAACAAAATCTGAATTTTTTTTTAAATTTTTCTGGAAGGTACAAAGGTAAATACGAAGAAAATGGCACCGAAGAAGAAGATTGTGGACCATGCTTCAACATCAGGTTCGTTTTTTTACTTTTTTTATGATATTATAAATTTTTTAAACGTACAGTGAAAAAGGTAATTGAAATTAGTTTGAATGTATACTACTTGTGTTCGAAAATATGAGTGGGTTTGACTCTTTAAGTTTATTCAGTGCCAAATATTATAATTGTTCATTAAATAATTTGTATTTATAAAAATATTGTATGTGCTTATAGATTAATTAATACGTCAGTTCATTGATTAAGTTTTGATAAATTATTATATAGGTTTCTAATTGATCATTGTTAACTTCTTTGATGAGTTATCTTATAAAATAAATTGCAACATTAATAGTTTTAAGGATCATTCTTTTAATGATTTTATATCATTGTAAGAGTATTTAATTGTTCATCTTCAAGAAGTAAGATGATATGTGTTAATTGAAAAGTTGTTTAAAAGTTTGTAATTATATAACATAATTCGTTGTTAATGCATTTAGTTTTAATGATCATTGTATACTTTAGTGATTGTTCATCGTTTTAATCAAAAATATTATTTACACATTTAAAAGAATGAGAATCTCTACATTCATATATGCGTTTTGTGATCATTGTTTAAATTTACAATCAGCATTTTCTTTTTATTTTAATGATCATCTATATGTGTTATCGTTTTATTTTATGTTATACTCATTTTGAATTTTTGGTTAATAGTATAAGTTGGATTAATTGTTGATAATAATTGTTGATCAGTGAAATGACTTTTCAAGATCAGTGAACCTGTTATTTATTGTTCATCGTTTTAATGTTTGGTGTTTTTTTACTCATTAACAAGCATCATAATAATTGCAAGCATATTTAATTTTTTATGTTTGTAAAGCAAAAAAAAAGTTTGAGAAAACTTCACATACATAAATGCATTTTTGATCATTGTTTAATATTACATATAACATTATATAGGTATTTTAATGATCATCGATATGTGTTCTCGTTTTAATTTAATTCATTGACATTTTGTATTTTTGGTTCAACGTAAATGTTGGAATATTTCTTGATATACATTGATGATCATTGAAATTCATTTTACATTTCATTGAACATGTTATTAATCTATCATCTTTATAATGTTTGTTGTTTTTTTTACTCATTAAAAAGTATCAGACTAAGTGCAAACATAAATAATTTTATGTGTATTTTACGAAATAAAAAGAATGAGAAATAAATAGTTCAATATTTAATGTGCATCTATATGTGTTCTTGGTTTATTATAATTTGTTTGCAATTTTTATTTTTGCTTTATTGTGGTTGTTTGGATTATTTGTTGATATAAAAAGTCGATCATTGAAATGAATGTTTAAGATCATTGATCATGATATTAATTGATCATCGCTATTATTTATGGTGGTTTTTTTAATCATTTAAAAATATCAGTTTATGTTCAAACTTTTATGCGAGTATTGATCATTGTTTAATGGTTCTTATATCATTTTATATTTACTTTAATGATCATCGTTCTGTTTTATAGTGCAATTTGTATTTATTTGCATAATTTTTTTATCGGTTGAATTAAGGGTTGTACAATAATTGTATATAAGTTGTTATTAATTGTTATTTTATTTAAAAATAACAAGTGGTTTAAATATACTTGATCATTATTGTACAGGGACAAAACGTGCTCGCCAAAGCAAAACTAGCCCAACTAATTTAGGATCCCGTAGAAAAAAGGCCACCAAAAAAACAAAACCAACAACCAATGAGGCATTCAATAATCCACGTAGGGAATTGTTTTCTAAGCGGAATCTAGAGAGATTGATTAAGGAAATGGGCCTGTTCAATGCTAATCAGATTAAAGCAGTAAACGAAATGGGTTTTGGTGGGATAGGATGTCTTAACATTAAGGAAATGCCTACTAAACTAGCCATTTGGTTACTGGAAAATTTCGAAGCAGTAACATGCAGCGTAATACTGCATGAAAATAGGAGGTTACACATTAGTGAGGAAGATGTCTATCTGACTCTAGGATTTCCAAAAGGGAAAACAATGATGCAAAGAAAAGGGAGGCAGGACAGATATGATATAATAAACGGGATAGCCAAAAAAACCGAAAAAGATAAATACTTTTTGCTGCCATCAGATATTATAAAGGTGATGATGGAAGACAAGGAAGGATCCGACACATTCAGGAGATGTTTCTTAATGTTGGTTGAGATTTACTTAATTGAGACTCCGGCAGATGGTTACGTTAAGCCAAAGATTCTAGACTATCTGGACGATATGACCAAGATTGCGGATTTCAATTGGTGTGCGTATTTGTTGACGATCTTGGTCCAGACACACAAAACATGGTCATCCAACACAAAAACATGCTTCACAGGGCCTCTACTTTTCTT
>JAPKLW010008371.1:0-13491 GCA_026898455.1 Plectranthus barbatus | reverse complement strand
TCCATCATCTGCAGGTGCTTTGTCATCAGTTGCATGTGATTGGCCATCCCTTTCACTTCATTTTCCACCTTGCCGAATCTGTTGTCTGAGCTCTTTATAAATTTTTCTAGTGTCTCCTCTAGCACAGACTTCTTTTTCTCCACGATCTCGCCTCCAGTACCTACATCAAAACCAGGAGGAGGGTGTTCTGCAGCAGTGGGGTTAGCATAAGAAAAACCAGGGTGAGATCGCCCATGGTTATAGTGATACCCCTGATTACCTCGGTAGTTATTGTGATAACCACCTCCAATATAGTTTACCTCCGAATTCGCAGCTCCAGATGAACTGCTAGCTCCTCGGTTGATGTAGTCAGCCTCCACCGGAACAATTGCCATGCTTGGCTCAGTAGGATTGGCAGCCACCTTTGTGGTCCCCAGCTTCTCAATTTCCTCTCGGAGCTTCTTCACCTCCGCGACCACATCGAATTCTATCTTGGCCTCAACAACTTTGACTGGAATCTGTCTCTCAGTAGGCCATTGGTGGTTGTTCAGTGCCATGTCTGCCAGAAGTCTCATACTCTCTGCTCCACTTTTCTTCATTAAGATCCCGCCAGCAGATGCATCCACCAATTCCTTCATGTGAGGATTCAGACCTTCGTAGAAGTGGCAGACCTGCATCTCGAGATCAATTCCATGTCCAGGGCAGAATCGTAGGAGCTCCTTGTATCGTCTCCAAGCTTCATGCAGTGACTCATCATAGAGCTGCTTGAATGTGGTGATGGCAGCTTTCCTTTTCAGCAGCAGGCTCGGTGGGAAGTAGTTGGTGAGGAATGCTGCTCGCAGCTCCTCCCATGTCCCAATTTGGCTTTTGTCAAGCCCAGCATACCAAGACCTCGCCTCATCTTTGAGTGAGAATGCGAAGAGTCTCATCCTGATCACGTCCTGGGGAACTCCATTTTGCTTCACTGTGTCGCACACCTCTATGAACAGATTGAGATGGGCATATGGATCTTCGACGGCTCTCCCCCCAAACTGAGTCTGCTGGACCATCTGTATCAGCCTCGTGCGTAGCTCTAAGTTGTTGGCATTGATACCAACCCTGAATCCTGCTTCCTCCTGCTGTGGTAAAAATCGGTCTAGAATAGACCTCTGTGGCACCATGACCTGCCTTTCATTCAGTTCCGCCAGTCTTGCGGCTTGCTCGGCTTGGGTAGCTTGGGCTGCAAGAAGTTGCGCCCTCAGTTGTTGCACCTCATTCACAAACTGCCTCTGCTCCTCTGGCGTCATGTTCTGCAGAGGGGCTTCTTGATTCGCTTCCATCTCGAAGTTCAGTCTTTTTCCTCTCTTTCTAATGTTTCTGCAGGTTGCTTCGATTTCTGGTATGAAAGATTCAAGTGCCTTTCCTTTGTTCTGCGTGTTCATGCAACTGCACAGAACACGAGGAAAAGATCAAGCTGTCCCGGCTGTTTTGGACTTTATCTCGGTCGGGATGGAGAAATACGTCTCGACTGTGGCAAATGATATCTCGGCCGGGATGGGTAACTCGTCTCGACCGTGGTGGGACTCACCTCGGCCGAGACAGACGCGACTCGAACACACACGCACACGAAAAAAAAAAACAGAACAGACTCAAAAATTAAAAATAAAAATTAAGAAAATACAACCCAATCCAGAAGTTCTTCAACTTTCCAGTAACGACTCGCCGTCTGACTATCCCCGGCAACGGCGCCAAATTTTGATCGATGCTAAATCTGCATACAAATTATAGCAAAAGGCAAATAAATTTATAGACAACCCAGGGGTTGGTCGATCCCACAAGGATAGTACAACGAGGGAAAATCATGTACTGGATATGGTTTTCAGATCTTTTGTTTGGGCAAATCAAGTTTTGGGGTTTTGGTTTTTCAAAACAAATAATTAAAGAGAGAAATTCAAATAATAAAAAGCACAGATTCCAGGGAAATCTACCAATCTGATCAACATGCAAGAATTAAATATTCAAACCCAATGAAACACAATTTTGGTGGAAAACCTTTTATTTTGGAGTTAATTCCTGGGTCGGGCAATTAAAACCTAAATTACTAATTAGTGATCTATCTCCTCTCTGTCTCAAAATACACCAATTAATCAATTTCATAAAGATCTAGATTTTCCTACAATTGAAATCTTCTTGGTCGGACAGATAATCAAAAGTATTAAACTCTCACTTCCTATTATCAATTTTCACCTCTCGGTCCTTCAATTAATAACAAAAATCTATTCCAATTTTCATCTCTCGATCCTTCAATTGAAAATAGATTTGAAATAAAATCAAAGAGTTTAAACCAATACAAGGGTTTGAATAAATAAATCTAAACAAGCATCACAGATGGAGAAACCCCTAGAACCTGTTTAGGGTTCTAGCCTAACATATTAAAGATAAAAATTGTAGGGAAAAATAAAGATTGCATTAAAAAGTAAAGGTTCAACAAAAAGTAAAGAGGAATTCTAAAGAAAACAGATAATAAAGGTGTAAAAATTGTAAAGGGGAAAGAAGATAAAAACTAAAAAGAGGGTTTTCAAAACTAAAAAGCGGGTTTTTAAAACTAAAGGGGCTTTAATTCTGAGCTGTTGAAGAGTTTATATAGTAGTAGGGTTGAGGCCTTGGATGCATATCTTCAAAAGGTATGATTTATTGCTTCCATATTGATGTATATCTTGTTCCCCAAGCAATTCTCGCCCAAAATATATGAAAATCTCGCAAAATCTCGCCAAAACAGTCTGTCTCGGCCGAGATGGCCCTTGCCACGGCCGAGATGGAGAATTCGGCCCGGCCGAGATGGCTTCATTTCGGTCGAAACAGAGACGTTTCCGCCACTTCCGACCCTTCTGCGCAGTCTCACGGTTTTGGCCATAACTTTCGCATCCAAACTCCGATTGATCCGATTCCAGTTGAGTTGGAAAGCTAACTCAAAGATCTTTCAAATGACATGCTCCTTTAGCTCAGATTCCAACGGTGGAAGAAGTAGTGACTGTTTATTTGAACATCTGCTGCTTTCGGTACGGGTTCTCCATTGGATTTGGCCTAAAACCTGCGAAATCTTACCATGGCAAGCATAACACCCTCTAATATATACTCATGCTCAGTTTATTCAAGAAAACAAGTTAAAATGCATAAAAGAAAAGAAAAAAAATGCGATAAGAGAGTAGAAAAACGAGCTTAACACTGCGCATATGGACCTAGAGATCTGGCAGATGGATGTCAAAATCGCTTTTCTAAACGGTTACCTTGAAGAAGGTAGGGACATATACATGCAGCAACCCAAGGGTCACATAATCAAGGGCGAAGAACATCTTGTCTGGAAGCTTAGGAAGTCCTTGTATGGACTTAAGCAAGCTTCAAGGTCGTGGAACTTACGTTTCAACGATGTGATTAAATCCTATGGATTTGCACAGTTGGAAAATGAAAGTTGTGTTTACTGACTTTGTGTCAGTGGGAGCGTGGTCTTCCTTGCACTATACGTTGATGACATACTCCTATTTGGAAACGACGAGGGAGTGATGTCAGAAATCAAGGCTTGGTTATCCGAACAGTTCCAAATGAAGGATCTGGGAGAAGCTGGCTACATTCTTGGGATTAAGGTCTTACGAGATCGTAAAAGAAGAATGTTGAGCTTATCCCAGGCATCTTATGTGGATACTGTGATAGCCCAGTTCAGCATGTAACTCGCCAAGAAGGGCTTGCTGCCTTTCAGACATGGCGTTCATCTTTCTAGTGGGCAGTGTCCTCAGACACAGCTGGAGAAAAATGAGATGAGTCTTGTACCATACGCTTCGGCGGTGGGTAGTCTCATGTATGCGATGTTGTGTACCAGGCCAGATATCTGTTATGCCGTTGGCATGGTAGCAAGATATGAGTCTAACCCTGGACAGGCGCACTGGACTGCTGTAAAGCACATCCTCAAGTATTTGAAGAGAACTAGGAATTACTGCCTAGTTTGTCAAAGTGAGGATTTGTGCCCTGTGGGTTATACAGACTCGGATTTTAAAGGGGACCAGGATGAGAAGAAATTAACCTCAGGATATGTGTTTACCCCGGGAGGTGGAGTTGTATCTTGGAGGAGCTCAAAGCAGAAATGCATTGCTGACTCCACCATGGAGGTGGAATATGTCGCCGCCTCCGATGCCTCGAAAGAGGGGGTATGGCTCAGGAACTACCTTTTAGAGTTGGGCATGATCCCGAGTTTGCCGAGGAGCATCACAATTTATTATGATAACTCTGGTGCAGTGGCGAACTCAAAGAAACCGCGGTCTCACAGGGCAAGCAAACACAGAGAGAGAAAGTACCATATCATACGACAAATCGTATGGAGGGGCGATGTGCAAATTAAGAAGATTGACACTGCTGACAATCTTGCTGATCCATTTACAAAGAGCTTGCCGCAAAAAGTTTACGAAAGACATATTCGTGAGCTGGGTCTAAGGTGGATGCTGACCACTGACAGTGGTTAAAGCGACAGCAGGCTAGATAGACGGACTGTATACTCTGTAATAGCTTAGTTATGCTTTGAGTATAAGTGGGAGATTGATGGGTTTTGTATACTGAAAGCATTTATTATAATGAGTATACAACGGTTTATTTCTCCTATCTGTTAACAATCTTACATGTATGAACAATGGTATCCTCTTGTCTCACCGATAGTGACGATCATACGGCGTGTTGTAGATCGCAGAAGACAGTATGATCACTTGACCTAGTGAGACATAAACCTGATCACAGCCGAGACAACGTATGAGGATACGTCTGTCCGGATGGCTGCGGCATTGTCGGAATAAGTAGTCTGTCTTGGTTACTTGACATGTTAGTACGCAGAGGTGGCGTATTGATGGACCACAGTGAGATGTATTCGTCTGTCTGATATCAGCGAATACAAGATCTCATTATATTGATTGAGTCCAAACCCTAACGAAGGTTCAGGGGTTTGCACGGGTTAACTGTTGCTTTGACTTGCCATGGTGGAGAGCCTAAGTAACGTGCTCGTATATCCACATCTTGGGTAACAGCAGTTCGTGTAGTACCGCCTGAGACTGGGTTTAGGTAACCACATCCGAGTAATAGGATAGGGACATTCCCTAAGGAGCTCAATGACATTTATTGTGCCAAAGTCCTACAGGCTGATTAAGTTCAGGCACGAGTGATAAGGATTGAGTGGTACTACTCAGGAATTATAAGATATTAATTAATTGTAGTTAGAGCTTGTTAGAGGTTCGATTAATTAATGGATGTCCGGTAATCTTAAATATGGGGATTCTCAATTAATGCACCCCGTTCTCATAATGTGGTAATAAAGGGGTAGGTCAGTATTAATTTTATGGTGAAAAAGAATTAATATTAATTAATTAATTGTGTCTTGGGTTGTGGACATGAGAATTAATTACTCCCTCCGTCCCTTGGCATTAGTCCCATATTCCTTTTTCGTCCGTCCCAACTCATTAGTCTCATTTCCTAAAATGGAAAAAAAATCTCCTCACACCAATAAAATATTAATTCCACTACACTCACAAACATTGGTAACTGTGCCAAAAGCAAATGGGACTAATGTGAATGGACAGAGGGAGTAATTTATAGGCCCACTTTATTACTTGCATTAGGTCCCAGATCTGGCCTAAGGAAAGTGTGTTGAATTGAACCCAGGAGCCCACTAGGGTTTACAACCCTAGGTTTATAAATAGACAGCTCTCTCTCATAAGTTGTAACACAGTTGAAAAACCCTAAACCTAGAGAGAGAGAGTGGCGCCATTTTTCTGGAGTGGAAGGGAGGAGAATTTTCGAATCCTGGTCCTGCTCAAATACAGATCTGTGGAATCCTCACTAGTAGCAGATCTGAACGCACCGGGAAACAGATCTGAAGATATAATCTGGAGAACAACAAACTTCTTTCTTTCCCTTTTGATTTTCAATTTTTATCTAAGAAATTAGGGTTCTAATTTATGTTTCCGCAGATAAAATTGGATTGTGTGGTTGAATTAAAGTTGGAAACTCAAACGCAAAAGATCGTATCAGACTCGACGGAATAACGGTAAATTCCTCAATCCACAATTCTGGTTATTAAATTCATAGGAGCATGCTAGGGTTTATTATGTATTTAATTGTGCACAATATCCATAAATTGATCCGGTTCAAATTGGTTTTGGTGATTCAGTTCACGGGAAAACCCTACAGGATGTCACTACCTTAATGGGGTGTGACTCAAAATATGGTCGTAGCTTCCTTAAAGCGGTTACCAGGGCGAGCACTAATTTTTCCAATGTCGTGGACCTCGTCTCGGCGTCGAGGAGTGGTTTACTCGCATAGTGCACGGGGTGCTGCCTTCCTGCTTTTTCCCTGACCAGGACCGCTCCGAGCGCATGTTCGGATACGGATAAGTAGAGTAGTAGTGTCTCCGCCTCCTCGGGCTTGGATAGGAGAGGCGGACTTGCCAGGTGTTCTTTTAATTGCTCGAGCGCTCTTGTGCATTCATCTGTCCATTTGAACTTTTTTCCTTTGCGAAGCACCTGAAAGAATTCATAGGTCCGATCGGAGTATCTGGAGATGAACCGGCTAAGGGCCGCCAATCTCCCTGTTAGCTTTTGAACTTCCTTTGGACTTCGCGGGTGCGCGATGCCCTTTACTGCCCTTATCTGCGCAGGATCTGCCTCGATTCCTCGTCCGGTGACCATGTGTCCCAGGAACTTTCCTGAGGCTACCCCGAAAGTGCACTGTGCGGGGTTCAACTTCATTTGGTATTTGTTCAGGATCTCGAAGGCCTGCTGTAGGTGCAGTACATGGTCTTTTGAGTCTCTTGATTTTACCAACATATCATCGATGTACACCTCCATTGTCTTCCCTATGAGTGGCTCGAAAATCTTGTTTACGAACCTTTGGTACGTCGATCCGGCGTTCTTGAGTCCGAATGGCATAATTTTGTAGCAATAGATGCCCTTGATTGTCATGAAAGCAGTCTTCTCTTGGTCTTCGGGGTGCATTAGGATTTGGTTATACCCCAAAAATGCATCCATGAAACTCAGTAACTCGTGCCCGACGGTGGCATCAACGATGCAATCGATGTGGGGGAGCGGGTACGGATCTTTGGGACATGCTTTGTTGAGGTCCGTGTAGTCCACACAGACCCTATTCTTTCCATTCTTTTTCTTCACCACCACGACATTGGTGAGCGAGATCGGGTATTTCCCTTCCCTCACGGATCCGATGTCTAGTAACTTTTGGATCTCCTCATTGATTGCCTCGTTCTTTTCCGCTGGGAATTTCCTCCTTCTCTGTTGTATCGGCTTATGGTTGGGATCAACCTGCAACCGATGGGTCATAACTTTCGGGTCAATTCCTACCATATCTTTGTGGGACCACGCGAACACGGCCTGCTCAGCGGTGAGGAACTCGACTAGCTGCATTCGGACTTTAGGATCTAATCCGGTGCCTATGTTTGTCTTCTTTTCTGGATCGTTTGGATCGAACTTGATTTCCTCCATTTCTTTGGACTCCCCTACTGGGGGCAATGGTTCGCTTTTAGCGAGGTGTTGTTGGGCGCATACGGCCTTGAAGCTTGCGTAGTAGCATTCTTTGACAGCATTCTGCTCGCCTTGGATCGTGCATACTCCTCTGGATGTTGGGAACTTCACCACTTGGTGGAACATCGAGGGCACGGCCCTCAACTGATACAACCATGGCCGCCCGAGCAGGGCGTTGTAGGCGTTGGGGGCATCTATAATCATGAATGATACGTCGTGGTGCGTTCTTCCACAATATGTGGGCAGTACCAAGGTCCCGATCGTCATTTGTACGCCGCCATTAAACCCGATCAATGGGGTCTGAGTGCGAACTATCTTTTCTTCGGGGATCTTCATTTCCTTGAGTGCGTGCATGAACAGAATGTTCACCGAGCTACCGTTATCGACCAAGATTCTCTTTACGAGGCAGTTCGAGATCAGCATTGAAATTACCAGAGCGTCATCATGAGGATGGCTCAAGCCTGGTGCTTCTTTGCTTGTGAATTCAATAGAAGCATGCTCCGAATTTTTACGCGGGGCTACGGCCTCCTCTCGGGTCAGTCGCCTGGCTTTCTTGGCGGCGGACCTCGTGATTCCACCGATCCCCCAGTGATGCAGTTGATGGTTCGAACTGGCACCGGAGATTTAGGTGTATCTATCTTTGCAGGCCCTGATTCATCGACCCGCTTTTCTCTAGTCCAAGTTCTTTTCTCTCAGTCCGACAAATACTCGGCCAGGAACCCTTTCTTTAATAACTCGACCACTTCGAGGCGCAGGGCCATGCAGTCTGCAGTGGTATGATCGTGGTCATTGTGGAACTCACAGAATTTTTGTACGTCTCGTGAGGCTGGGTCAGCCTTCATCTTCTGGGGCCACCTCACTTTCTCCGGCATTCTCCGGAGTACGTTTTGAACTAGCTCGGCCGGCTCGATCGATAGCGTGTACTCCGGGACATATGGGCCGAGGTTGTTGACTTGTGGCAGCTTACTGTAGGGGTGCGACCTAGGAGGACGCCAGTCCTGCTGTTCGCGCTGACTTTCGTCACGCGTGTTAGGCCTTCTGCTGTTATGGCGTGCTCGGCGGTAGGGCTCATCCTCTTCCCACTTGATGAGTGCCCAGGCCCTATTCAGGGCGTCATCCATTGTCTGACAAGGGTAAATGGATAGCTCACGATAAAGATCAGAATCCACATCGAGGCCTTTCGTGAAGGCCCGCACAACGGTGCTATTGGGGCAGTTCGGTACTGCCACCAACTCTTTGTTGAAGCGCGATAGGTAGGCCCTCAAGGGCTCGCCTGGCCTTTGGATCACATCATAGAGGTCATCTGGGTGCTTATCCAGGCGCCTACTGCTCGAGTACTGCCGCAGAAATAACTGATGCAATTCTGCGAACGTGGAAATTGAGCTCCGGGGCAGGTTGATGAACCACTGGAGTGCGGGCCCCATTAAGCTCGAGCCGAAGCTCTTACACATGCAGGCCTCCATCTGAGCACCTGGTATTGCCAGTGCTAACATCTTCTGCCTATATACGGCGATATGGTTCTTTGGATCGGAGGTTCCGTCATAGAGGACGAAACTCGGTGGGGTAAATCTGTATGGCAACTCTGTCCCCGCAATCTCTGGGGAAAAAGGGGACTCCGCGTAACTTTCACGCGATATTGTCCTCTCCGGCGGAGGGAGTCTGGGGACTTTGGCGAGCAACGACTCGAAGTATCTGAGTCTTTGTTCGAATTGCCGCTCGATCTGCTGGATAGCTTGTACCTCGGGTTGGCCCAGCTGGCCACTACGGACCGGTAGATCCCCCAGGGTTCTTTCGTTGTTCGCCCCTTTAGTTCGATCGAAATCGCCCTCCAGATTCCTCATAATATTCTGAGTGCCCCGTTCCGTGCTCCTGGGCTCTTCGACGATCGGCTGTGCGTTGTTCGCCTACAATTGCAGCCTTCGGTTTTCTCTTTCGTGGAGTTCATACCTCCTTGCCATGTCTTCCATCCTGGCCCCCATCATCTCGATCGCGTCCCTTGCGCTCTGTACCTGTGTCACCAACCTCGAAACATCAGGTTCTTCTAGGATATAAGGTGGTGGCGGCAGGAAGGTTAGCTCCTTGAGAGGAGTGGCGTTGAATGCCCTCATTAGGTCATTCACCGTTCCCCCAGCGTTTGGTGGATGGGGGGCTCCACTTTCGGTTGCAGTTGCTTTACCACGTCCTACTCTTGCCGGAGCTCCTCGACCTATTCCCGGATTGGTTCCTCTACCTCGACCTTGCGTCGGAGCAGCCCGTTGATCGTCTACCTCGACAACATGGGTGTTGCCCGGATCGTCCGCCATTTCCTGCAAATAAGGTCAGTACAGAATCTGTTCTCGGGGCCCCACGGTGGGCGCCAAATTGTTAAGGGTTGAAATATTCTGAATTCGGAGCCCCGAGAACTATGTACATAAGTAAGCAAAAAATAGCATAACGAGAACGGAAAATATGATGACAAATAAACCAACAGAAAATATAAGTAGATCTAACTGACTAGAAACAATAAAAAAGTGTCGAGCTTTCAGATCTATCACTCTAATCGCTAGTAAATGTGAAGTTATGTTCTCTCTCTCTCTCTCTCTCCGTACCCTTGACTGACATCTTTAGGGGGTATTTATAGTGGAAGACTATCATCTAGGGTTTCCACGATTCTCTCTCAGCGGTTAGGGGTCGCCTCCGTGTAAATCGGGGTGGTTTATCCATATGGTAGTTGAGCTCCTCCGGAAGCCCCGCGAGCTAGACGTTGTGCGTCCATTACCTCTTCTTGACTGTTGGCAGGTCGTAGTCAGCGTACGGGACTCTTTACTCAAAAATCAAACTATTTTCGACCCTGATCGAACTGCTTCCGACCTTGATCGAACTGCTTCTGACCCGCTAAACCGCCTATTTGGCGGGCTTTGATTCTGGCGGACTGGGCCACTGTGATCTTACTGGGCCAATAGCATTATTGTTCCTCTATCGGGGCTTGTTGGGCCTTAAATCTGGCTTCTTATCGGGCCGGATGTGGATCGTACCCTAAAAAGTGGGCAAGTGGATTTGGTGAGATTCATGGATAATGGAGTTGTTATCACTTCTTAATGAGAAAAACAAAGACATGAACAGGAGGCAACCTCTCGGCCAGTTGCAGCTTGGTACTTCAAGAGCTAATTCATACATGGATCATAATACTAGGATAAGGAAAATGAAGAAGTATCAGTTTGATGTGCCTCCATTTTCAAGCAGTTTGCTGTCACAGGTTCCTCAAGTTAAAGATACAATATGGCATACCAAAGCAAGGGATATGATGCCAGAAGTCTTGGTTATTGCTGGTAGACAAGGGTGTGATGTAGCTGTTTGGATTTTGACCATGGAGCTTGTTTGGATTTTGACTTGGGAGGGTGCAAGGTTTATAGAAGCACAAAAATATGACGTGGTCTTTGACCCTGGAGGGCGTATTTGTGATGTCTTGTTGCTGAAGGTTGTAGAAAGTCTATTTGAGAATGAAATAGAGATGACAGTGCAAGGGCTGTGTGAACAAAATGATCAACGTTTTTTGTCTCCACCTTGAGGACAAGGTGGTTTTGAAGGAGTGTGGAATGATACACTTGGGAATGATAACACAAACCCATTCTCCATACCCAATGTTCCAGCCCAAAATTAATATAATACAAGGCCCAATTAGTTAGGGTAGAATCATGTTTATATATAGATATTGTATTTTGTATTGAAGAAGGAATTATGGATGAATGAAATGAATTAACACTTGTTCTATCTTCTTCTTCGTCTTCCCCTTGGAGTGTGAGCTACTCGATAAGCTCTTTTCTGTGGAGTCTGAGACCACTCGAAGTGTCTCTAAACTTTTATACGTGTTAAGATCGTATCAGTGACCGATTTAGCTAGATTGAGTAAATTGATTGGTCGGATTCTTTTAAAAAATCTCAAACCTAATTGTTGTATATTGTATCAATGGATTCAAACTTCAAATTATGATTTCATGCACAAATCAAGAATAATTAAGATTTACGTGGTTTACCTTTTTAGGCTACGTCCATAAGGGTTGAAAGAGGATATTATTGTTGGGATTGTATACAGAAAGCATAAATGATTAAATGTTTGTATACTGACCTTCATTTATGTGTTGCACCAACAATTCTCGCTATCTGATAAATGTGAACATATAACGAACTATAATATTGATCGATGCTAAATCTGCATACAAATTATAGCAAAGGGCAAATAAATTTATAAGACAACCCAAGGGTTGGTCGATCCCACAGGGATAGTACAACGAAGGGAAATCATATACTGGATATAGTTTTTGAAACTTTTGTTTGGGCAAATCAATTCAAAAGGGTTTTGGATTTTCAAAACAATTAATTTAAAGAGATTAAAACAAATATTAAAAAGCACAGATTCCAGGGAAATCTACCAAACTGATCAACATGCAAGAAATAAATATTCAAACCTATAAAAGACAATTTTTGGTGGAAAATCTGTTAATGTGGAATTAATTCCTTGGTCGGGCAATTAAATCCTAAATTACTAACTAGTGGTTATCTCCTCTCGGTCTCAAACACACCAAGTTAATCAATTTCATAAAAATCCAGATTAATCCTACAATTGAAATCTTCTTGGTCGGACAGATAATCAAAAGTATTAAACCCTAACTTCCTGTTACTAACCTTCACCTCTCGGTCCTTCGATTAATTAACTGAAACCTACCTCAATCTTCATCTCTCGATCCTTCGATTGAAAATAGATTTGAAATAAAATCAAAGAGTTTAAACCAATAAAAGGGTTTGAACAATTGAATCAAAACATGTATCACAGAAGGAGAAACCCTAGAACCTGTTTAGGGTTCTAGCCTAACATATTGAAAATAAACATTGCGAGGAAAAATAAAGATTGCATTGAAAATAAAGGTTTAACGAAAACTAAAGAGAAATTCTAAAGCAAACATAAAATAAAGGAGTAAAAACTGTAAAAGGGGTTGAAGGTTCTCTAAGAAAATTAAAGGCTGATAATTCTGAGCTAATTATGAGTTTATATAGAAGTAGGGTTGAGGTCTTGGATGGTATCTTGGCTCCAAAATTCGTCCGAATCTTGATATAATATCTTCCCCTTCCAAATCTTCAGTGGCGTACGAATTTGTGCTGAAAAATCCCGCGTCTCGGCCGAGATGAAACCTGCCACGGCCGAGATGGTTGCTCCTGCCTCGGTCGAGATGGCTTTCATTTCGGGCGAGACAGAGACCGTTTCTCTACTTCTGGCCCTTCTGCGCAGTCTCACGGTTTTGGCCATAACTTTCGCGTCCGAACTCCGATTGATCCGATTCCAGTTGCGTTGGAAAGCTAACTCAAAGATCTTTCAAATGATATGCTCCATTAGCTCAGATTCGAACGGTGGAAGAAGTAGTGACTGTTTCTCCGAACATCTGCTGCTTTCGGTACGGGTTCTCCATTGGATTTGACCTAAAACCTGCGAAATCTTACCATGGCAAGCATAATACCCTCTAATATATACTCATGCTCAGTTTATTCAAGAAAATGTACTAAAATGCATAAAAGAAAGGAAAAACAAAGCGATAAGTGAGTAGAAAAACGAGCTTATCAAATATCCTTTTATATCGTTGATAGGGATGACCATATGGTGTGTAGGAGATCACAGAGGATCATATGGTTCGTTTGACCTAGTGAGATATAAACAATATCACAGCTGAAACAGTCCCTGGATAGGCTGTTGGTTTAAGCTGCGACACATCGGTTCATAAGTGGGCTTATCCTAGCTACTTGATGTGTCGGTACATATTTATGTATTGATGGGATCAACAGTGGGATGTGCCATTCTCATTGACATATGAATGAGCCAGATCCCTAACATGCTTCCTATGATCTTAAACGTTACTGAAGGATAAGGGGCACAAACGGATTGACCACACTTTGATCTGCTATGGTGGCGAGTCTTACATGTACTCTTATACCTGCACTTT
>JAPKLW010008370.1:0-13492 GCA_026898455.1 Plectranthus barbatus | reverse complement strand
CCCGTGTTTATCTGTGTGAGTTGCATAGCATTCTTATATAAATTGTATGTTTTCGGGCACGTTTCCACAGGGTACGAAAGTACTCAGCCCCTCGTATTATTTCTAAAATACGCAGGTTAAGCGAGCAGGGATGGAGAGGTGGCGGTGTAAAGTATGAAGCTAAATTCTGAAGATCCAAGATCCTGTGACATGCATCTTCATATGCATGTCACCACCACGTTACACACACCGTTGCACCGCTCTCTGAAACTATTCCTTCCCTGTTTTTATCTACTTTTGAAAATCTAAACACTGAAAACATCTATGTTTCATTCTAAAATACTTGTTCTTTTGAGGATTTAAATGTTAAAGTTTAGATTGTCTTTTCAAATGTTAAGTCTTCCGCTGTTTTATTCTGCAAAGTATTTAAGAGATAGGTAACCACGACTGTAACGTGCCTCGAAATTTGGGAAGGCAAATGGGGGCGTTACAATATTGTACTAAAAATTTAAATGTAGTACATTTAGTGTAGTGGTTCAAACAATATTTTGATTTTAAAAGGTACAAGTTCAAATCCTATATGCAACATCATATAATTTTTTCTCCTACATTATTTATAAAAATATTTTTATTTATTTGTAAAATTATTGCTAAAAATAGATTTTTTTTTTTATGTTTTGACTTTGCTCTTTAAAGTCATGTTCCAAACCGTTAAACCGGCCGAACCAAACCGTTTTATTTGGTTTGGTTTGGTTTGGTTTGAAAATTTAATTTGGTCGATTTGGTTTAAGAATTTTTTAAACCGTATTATTTGGTTTGGTCCATATTTCGACCTTCAAACCGGTCAAACCGAACCGTGTACAGTGTACACCCCTACTAATCATAATCAGCTAGTTGATTAGCAACTATCTATCCCATATTACGCATGAGAGGCTCTAATATTACGTAAGCATACCATAACGATTTATAAGAGAGCGTTTTTGGGGAAGAACAAATCCTGTACATAGTAGGAAACTAACTAATATTTTCATGATATATAATCTTATGGTTGATAACTCAACACAGGATATTACTATATGCACAAGCTCATTAATTGTCCAAATTGGAGTGCTCTAAGCTTTAAAAAATATAGTACAATCCTAATGATCTTGGGTAAAATAACATTAGCACAATAAATAGTAGGGGAGTGAGTCGTGAGACATGTGTTTTATGAGATATCTCGATCGAAATCCATTTACATTGAGCGTATAGCGTATTCCGTACGAAATCTCATTCTGCGGTATACATATTTTGTGCTAAGAATGAGTTATGCACAAATCATCATTTTGATTGGAATGTGAATTCCATTCAGAATGGTATGTACTTAGTGTAAAACTGATTTCGTTCGAAATACACATTCCTATTGGAATCAATTTTACACATAGCATATTCCGTTCGGAATGCACGTTATTATCGGAATCAATTTTACACTAAGTACAGAATGTACGTTACTATCGGAATTAATTTTACACTGAGTACAGAATGCACGTGAGACCGTCTCGTACAAGTTTTTGCCATATTGCAAGAAACTGCCCATAAATAAAGCATTAGGTTGTGGCTTTGGACCTAATTACAAGTTTACAGTGTTGTATTTTATGTCCAGTTCTCTCGTACATGTTAGCTTTCTTCTATTATTTTGTAAAATATTAACATACCAGAGGCGGGTCTAGCAACTAGGCAAGATCCAACAGCATCTTCCTCATAGTCATAGGTAAGGAGCTATAAATGTCTCCTACCTCTACCTGTGAGGCTGAAACAGGAAATTAAGTTGCAGGTTAACTTAGAAGTAATATTACTAGTTTCAAAATTCAAATATTCAGCACTTTGGCATAATCTCATTCTTCTCCGCGAACAACAAAATGAAAAACTCTCCCAATGTTTTTAATATTTCTAGGTCACAAAATACATTTTACTGTGTGGGCATTGTGGCCTGTGGTTGTATTGATCACCTCGTCAAGAGAAATGCAGGCCCTAGCCTTATTCACTGAGAAGAATTAAGCAACAAGAAAAATGATCAAATGTCTCATCGTCTCACAAAAAAACACAAGCCACTCACTTATTATTTTATATTTCCTTACTAATTTTAGCTAACGATCTTAGCTCTCACGGGATAAATACTATGAAACTCAAATTTAATTTGTTTAATAAAAGAACTTTACAAAATAAGCTCGAAGGAGCTTTTATGTAGGAGAGACATTCATTATAAGGTTGGCGACAAAATGTTTGTCAAAGTAGCACCTATGAGAGGAGTAGTACGTTTCGGAGAAAAAGAAAAAATGAAGCCTCATTATATAGGGCTATTCGAAATTTTTGAAAGAGTTGGAGAGGTAGTTTACCGATTTGCTCTACCTCCGAGTTTGACCGGCGTGCATGATATTTTCCACATATTTTCATTGCGTATGTATATGCATGATCCGAACAACGTCTTTAATAATGATGATTTAGAGTAAAGGAAGGATTTGACCTATGAGGAGCGCCCCATTGCAGTATTGGATAGGAAAATTCATGGGCTACGAAATAGGAGTATTGGTTAAGATTAAGCGGAGTAGACATGGTAAAGATGAAGCTACTTGAGAGAAAGAAAAGAAATAATGGCTAAGTATCCACAGTTTATGGGACAAGATAATTAATTCCGGGGACCAAATTATTTTTAAGGGGTGGAGAATATAGCGACCCAAAACTTTTTAAAATATTTACTACATTGTTTATCCATGCATGTAATATTATTTAAGTTATATTTCTAAAAATGGAGCCAAAGTCTTTATTTAATTAAATTATTTATTTATTTCATTATTTATAGTAAATTTTATACAATTATGTTGGGACTAATTTTCGTAAGTCCGGGAAATTTTCATATTATTATGTCATAAAAGACCTTTAATTTAAATATATGCCTATTAGCTAGTTTTAAGCTTGAGCCATAAATCTTATTAATTTAAGTCAATTTTCAGCATATTAGTTGTCCTTTAATCTGGCCCATAATATACCACAAACTTGTCCAGCCCATTTGTTAGTTTCTTTATATCAATATAAGTCCATCTTGCATTCCAAATTCAAAGTCCACCTACTTTTATTCTTTCTATTACCAAAATATTTAACTGATATTTGACATCTGCAATTACTAAATCAGACCCACGATTTCTTTAACGGCGATAAAGGCCTCATTTTGGTGAACTCTTCAAGTCACCACTCTCCTCCATCAATTCAGGTTAATTATTCCTAATAATTTTCAACGCTTCAACTAGCATTCTCACACTATAAATTGTTGTGAATCGAATCCTTCTTGTATCACAGATAAGCAACGATATAGAGAAAATGATAGAGAGAACGCGATGAAGAGAAAAATAGAGAATATTATTATTCATTGATGTATGGAGAATTACAATATATTGTCCTATATATAAGGATGAAATCATATCTTCTATAAAAATCTAGAAAGATATGTATATATCTCTAAAGTATATCTTAAGTAATGTCCATCAAATAAATATATTTATAACACTCCCCCTTGGACATTACTTCGTTATGTTCATGCCTCGTTAAAAACCTCGCCGAAAACCTAATGGGATAAAATAGTCGAGAAAAAGAGTACATGACATACGTTTATTATGTGTTGCACTAGATGCCTCGTTAAAAACCTTAACTAAGAAAACTCATTGGGAAAAAACTTAGTAAGGGAAAAATGGTACATCTATTTAGCCTTCTGGTCATAATGTAAATCTTCAAGGTTTAATTTTCAAAATGTCGCCCCCCCTCAAAACAATGATATTCAGAATCTTGTAAATATAAGTAATCCAATATTATTCATATATGTAGGAAGTGACTCTATGAATAATCTTCAGGATTATCACGAGATTAAACATTCTGAATAACAATCATTCTTGGGGAATTGAAGTGGGTAAAGGAATACAACTCTAGTGTACCCACTACTTATTTATGCAACACAAGAGTATTATCCTCATACTAGAGGGTGAAGAATATTTTAAGTATCATAATATCATATGATCTTCCAATATATGCAAAAGAATATTTATCATACTCTTTTTGTAATTCTCAAAAGAAAAAATCATCTATAAGTGGTTTAGAGAAGTATTCAAACTGATAAGAAATGTCAATACCACAATAGAGAACAAAATAAGCAGTACGAGATCTATAATTATCAAGCTCAAATAAATATTCATTTATTTACTTAGACCACCAATGTCATACTTGGTTTATCATCGAATATACCAAGATTTGTATACCCTGAAGATAACAAATAATGTGCTTATTTCAATGTCTCTTAGTAAAAGAAGCACCAAGTCTTGCTAGCAAGATAATTTTGAATATTGTATCAGGCCTGATAAAATAGTGTACAAAAGACACTTAAATAGAGAACTTCTGGTCCAAAAAATATCATGTTATCTTCTTTAAGTCTGAATGAGATGTTATCCTCTTCTGGGGATCAAATGACATTGGTGTTCTGAATAGATATAACAGATCTCTCTAGAACTCTTATTATACACCGACTAGTGTTAGAAATAATAATAACTCATTCGGGAGATTGTCGATCTGCAGGTCGACATAATACTTGGTATTATCCAAGTTTTTTTTATATTTCATACTCCGTCTTTAGGCATGAATTAATTTTCAAGTTAATATATTCCTTTTTCAAAAGGAATTTATACAGTGATCTCGTAACTATATATATTGCGATCTATTTTCTATAAAATCCATCGGGAATTTAATATAAATATTATCATACAATGACTCATATCAATATGTAATCAAGGAATTTAGTAACTGCATATATAAATTTGTATTTTCTGCCACAGAAAACTAGTAGCGGAACATTATGCCATTCAAATAGGAGAGTAATTTATTTAAAATCAAGTATGGGTCTCTGCGAAAAACCCTAGAGATCTTTATGTTGCTTTATATTTTACCACCTCATAGTAATCATTATATCCTACAGGGATAATATTCATGAGCGAGTTAATCTCTATTCCAATTGCTCATTTTTACATTTTTGGCTAATCATAATGCTTCTAGCATTTAAGCTCTGGATCCAGATTGGAGCAATTTTGTGGAATAAGTATGTTGTCGACAACTAAAAAGTTTATGTTATTCTCCTTTATTCATAGTATTCATGGCATTATTTGATTTTTATCATTTCCCATAATAATTTAATGTATTTGTCCGCAATCCCAATAATTTTATTATTTGGTGCACGTGCTAATGTATTGAGATTCATGTCTTCAGGACAATCCTCTTTGAGAGGTCACATATTCCTCTTCAGGGGTCACTGGAGTGTTATTTATATGTTTGATTTTATTGACCGCAGATTTTTAATTTATGCACCAATATATATCTCATACTTCTGGTATGAAGACTCACATACTTCTGGTATTAAGGAGTTTCAATTATCTGGTCTATTAGGGTCTTTAATTATTTATGGTGCATAAGTTCAATCACTCCACTATATACAATAGATGCATTTATAAATGCATTTGACAGATTACTTGCTAAACATTGCAAGTTTTGATTCATTCTTGTGTGGCTTTAACTATGAAGATCCTTTTATTCTTTGACATTTTTCGGCATTCCATTATCTTTGGGCTTATAACTCCCCCTAATGCCGACAAATGATCTTCTTTATATTTACAGTCAATGTACTCTATAATGGGCTACTAGGGTTTATTTATAGACGGAGATTTTTGTAGAACGTATATTTTTATTTATATTACGTTAAGAGCCCATAGAGTCATATTTTGGTGGTGATATACAAATATAGACTGTAATTAATTGATTCGCAGATGGGAAATGATTATTTATTTACCACACTATTACATGGGGGATAGTCACAATATGCAGCTGGTCGGATTTAAAGGAATAATGACCATGAAATTTAAAACGAACCTAATATTTGATTAATTGGTCCAAATATATCTTCTGAAAGATAAATTTTTATTTGTATGTGATATCACATTATGATAATCCGACACCTTATAGTAATATGCCCAATAAGACCCAAGTACTCATGCCATAAAATCACAATGCATAAACAATATATAAAATACATGGAGAAAGATAAACATGAATTGTGAGAAAAACGAAGCCATATTAGACATCTTTAACAAAACTTATAAACTATTTCAGCGACGTCTTGTGAGTTTCATTCTTACCACATTTTACTGGTTATTCATGCACTTATGATTATGCTAGTAAAAAAAATATACTAAAATTCCAGAGGTCGGAGCAATTAATGCAATTGAACCGACATAAATTGATAAATAAATTAATAATCGATTTTTGCTCTTCAACTGAAGGAAACAATACTTCGACTCAATTCCAGGAATTTTCTAAAAATGAATAAATTACTCGATTAATGATAATACAGGGGTTCGATCGAATCAGTAACCGGAAACTCAATATTAAAACCAAGAATTACTTCCTAGTTCTTCCCCAATCTTCCACAGAGAGAAATTCTTATTTTAGGTTTTTCCCAAATTTAGGCCGCATAGTTTTCACACATGAGAGGAAAATTAAATTTCAAATTTTCAGAGAAAAGATGAATCGATGAGGAGTAATAATATTGGGTTCAAACAATTTGAAAACATTATTTAATTACCTTGAAGGAAAGACACGATTCTTTCCTGGGGCAACTCCAAAATATTATTGAGAATTGGTAGAACACTCGTGCTGATAACGTGTTGTGAATCGAATCCTTCTTGTATCACAGATAAGCAACGATATAGAGAAAACGATAGAGAGAACGCGATGAAGAGAAAAATAGAGAATATTATTATTCATTGATGTATGGAGAATTACAATATGTTGTCCTATATATAAGGATGAATCATATCTTCTATAGAAATCTAGAAAGATATGTATATATCTCTAAAGTATATCTTAAGTAATGTCCATCAAATAAATATATTTATAACATAAATAACTATAGATTTCATTCTTTTAACTTATCAAGCAAAAATTGTTTTCGGAGCTCTTTTAAGGGAGTGTGTGAAACTAACTAGATCAGTATCTTTCCAAGCAAGTTCAAGTTAAGGTGGTGGAACTGTGTGATACAAAATGTTGTTTATCCTTGTTATGCTCTTATGCATGTATCTATTATTAGCCGACAGGCTAATCACTAGAGAAGCCGGTGGGCTACCTATATGTCCTCTTTAGTTGCAGGCTACCTACATTTACCTTGTTGTAATTGTATAGCTTGGATAAACTTGATCATCACTAAGTTAATAACGCTCGCCCCAAAGTTATTACTATTTTTCAGGTTAATGATATCGGACAACGTACTGAGCGAGTGATGATGACCAAAATTTTCAAATAAAATTTATTTTCTTTTATTTTATTTCACACGGAATAATTTATGTTACATAATTTTTTTTAATGTAAAGTGCCGTGCTCATTTGTTCAATTATTCTCAACTGCTATTTTTACGAAAATGTGGAGCGTTATTACACTCAACCATTGTTGCCAACAATTAATGCTTTTTTGGACTCTTAATCGAATTACTACATCACAGAATCTTCACCGTTCCTATCAATCAAACTGACTTCTTATTATATCTGCACCATTTGACAACAAGAACAAAGAAATGTTTGGTGTGGGAGAAGTGGACGATTTCTGGTGATTGGTGAGGAGGAAGAACAACAAAATGGTGCTTGTGGACCTAAGGTTGTAGGCATGGGCGAATATAGAGTTCAAGTATTATGGGACTCGACCTTAATTTTTTGGGATTAATATTATATAATTTTTTTTATTTTGAAAATAAAATAAAATATATATATCCGACCCCGTAAAACTCTACATGGCACCGCCCCTAATTGTGGGCAAGCTATCTCCTTGCCTTATGAGGGAGGGGGCTGGAAGCTTGGCATCGCCTGTGGAGAATGTTGGTTCTAGATTGCACTGAGTAATCTACCCGAATGCTGCCAATGTTTGGCAAGTTTAAGCATCAAGTAGTGTTTTTTTTTATAGAATACTTTAAGTGTACGAATTTAATCAAATATACAGAGTTTAAATGAATATTTTAATTTAGAATGTATTTAATATATTTATTATTATTTTAAAATAAAAAAATTATTTATTTCTAGGTTAATATTATATTTAAGATTACTATCATATTCATGGTAAAATTTTGAGTTTTATCATGACAAAAAAATTTATCATTCTTATTGGTCTTAAATTATGGAAATATTAAGTTTATAAAATTAATTACTTTAAGTAAAACCTTGTGTGATACGGTATTTTTGTGAGACAATAGACATTCCGAATGAAATGCTTCTTAAATTGTGCGCATTCCAAACAAAATGCGAATTCTAATCATAATACGTATTTATGCACAATACATTCCAATCGAAATGCAAATGACATATTTTAATATAGTAAAAATGTGTAAATGTATCATTTAATTTATGTTCAAATCTGCATTCCTAACCGAATACACACAATCGAAAATGAATTTCGAATGGAATGTGATCAAATGTCTCCTCGTCTCACAAAAACACATACCTCGTAGGAGACTCACTCATTATTTTAAATTTTCTAACTAATTTTAGCTAACGAGCTTAGCGCTGATGGGTTGAATGCTATGGTGTAATATCCAACAAATAAATTAAACTACTCAAAATTTAAATTGTGGAATACATTCATTTTCTTTACATATTTTACAAGTTGGGAAAACAAAAAAAAATGCATGGAGAAATATTGGGGAGATGTATGAATTAAATAAAGAAGATATGATAAGATCTTCTTGCATGAATTCTTTCTTCAACCGCATGCTACAACCTACCACCTATATGTGTTTTTTTGTGAAGAAAAGAGGCGTGAAAAATTATCAGAGAAGAGACATGAAATTTAATTCAGATATCACCTAAGATGTATTAAAACCCATACACATGCTAGCTACAATCAGACCAAGAAGAAGTCAAGTCTGCAGCCACTATATATATATATACCCTGTTCAACCCCTCTACTGCAGCCTGCTTCCCTTAATTTTCCGGCCACCCTCCAGCAAAATCTCGCCATGCCACCCTCACCCTCATGTAGCCTGCATTTTGGTGAACATACAAAAATTGAGAACACGAGATTTCGTCGTAAAACGAGGGAGTTATCGCAGTCCAAAGTTATTGCGATGGTAAGTCGGAGTTTCCGCATAGATATTCATAACTCGTTAAATTGACAACGAAACTTAGATTTGTTTACATATTCGTGTTCCTCATGAATTTAGGAACGTATTGATACCAAATCCCGACCGACCCAGCCGCCAAGACGCCGCCGCTGCCGCCGTGAAGAAAACTGTGCAGGTGAATTTCCATGTTTTGTTTCCGGCGAATTTTTCAGCTTTCCGGCGAGTTTCTTGTGCATGTCGTGGTCTTGGGTTGATATAGAGTCGGATAGTATAGAGGTCGGAGGAGACAAGTTTCGCCGGAAAAGCTCACGCATGTCGCGAACTCCGGTCGCGCGCGCTTGCTGCTGATTTGCACTTGCGTCGATCGACGATGTGGCTGTCGATCGATGTGCTGATGAGTTTTGTATACTAAAAGCATTTATTACAATGTGTATACAACGGTTTATTTCTCCTATCTGTTAACAATCGTACATGTATGAACAATGGTATCCTCTTGTCTCACCGATAGGGACGATCATACGGCGTGTTGTAGATCGCAGAAGACAGTATGATCACTTGACCTAGTGAGACATAAACATAATCACAACCGAGACAGCGTATGAGGATACGTCTGTCCGGATGGCTGCGGCATTGTCGGAATAAGTAGTCTGTCTTGGTTACTTGACATGCTGGTACGCAGAGGTGGCGTATTGATGGACCGCAGTGAGATATATTCGTCTGTCTGACATCAGCGAATAAAAGATCTCGTTATATTGATTGAGTCCAAACCCTAACGAAGGTTCAGGGGTTTGCACGGGTTGACTGTTGCTTTGACTTGCCATGGTGGAGAGCCAACACATCGCGCTTGTATATCCGCATCTTGGGTAACAACAGTTCGTGTAGTACCGCCTGAGACTGAACTTAGGTAACCATATCCGAGTAATAGGATGGGGACATTCCCTGAGGAGCTCAATAACATTCATCGTGCCAAAGTCCTGCAGGCTGATTAAGTTCAGGCACGAGTGATAAGGTTTGAGTGGTACTACTCAGGAATTATAAGATATTAATTAATTGTAGTTAGAGCTTGTCAGAGGCTCCGATTAATTAATGGATGTCCGGTAACCTTAAATATGAGGATTCTCAATTAATGCAACCCGTTCTCACAACGTGGTAATAAAGGGGTAGGTCAATATTAATTCTGTGGTGAAAAAGAATTAATATTAATTAATTAATTGTGTCCTGGGTTGTGGACATTGGAATTAATTAATTTACAGGCCCACTTTATTATTTGCATTAGGTCCCAGGTCTGGCCCAATAAGTGTGCTGAATTGAGCCCAGGAGCCCATTAGGGTTTTATAACCCTAGGTCTATAAATAGACCTCTCACTCTCTGAAACCCTAGCCACTTCATAACACAATTTGAAAAACCCTAGATCTAGAGAGTGAGAAAGGGGGCGCCGACTTCAAGGGAGAAGGAGGAGAATTTTCGAATTCTGGTCCTGCTCAAGCCACAGATCTACGGAGTCCTCACTAGTATTAGATCTGAACAGCACCGGGACACAGATCTGAAGACCTGATCTGGAGAACAGCGGATTTCTTCTTTCCCTTTTCTTTGTTTTCGATTTTGTCTTGAAATTAGGGTTGCTAATTTCTGTTTTCGCAGACAAATTCGATTTGCGTGGTTGAATTGAAGTTTGGAATTCAAACGCAAAAGATCGGTACAGACCCTACGGAATTACGGTAATCTCTCAATCCACAATCTCGTATTAAATTCATAGGAGCATGCTAGGTCTTTGAGTAATTTAATTGTGAGCAATATCCATAGATTCCGATCCGGTTCATTTAGTTTTGGTGATTCGGTTCACGGTAAAACCCTACACGTGCCTGCATCGATCAATGCCATGGCTGTTGATCGATGTGCTCGCGTCGACCGACACCACTGCTGTCGATCGATAGGGCCGACGTCGTGGCCATCGATCGACGCAGAAGACATTTTCACCCTAATTCGCATATTTTACTCGTTTTTTATCCGATTCAATTCATTTTCGATGCATGAGTTTATATATGTTTAATATTATGTTTCATGCACGTGATTATGCAAAAAGAACTAATTTCCGACATTGGATTTTGATTATGTTGAATAATGTACGATTATTTGCATGTTGAAATATAATATGCTCAAACATGCAACGTTGATTCATTCGATGGCTGTAAACGGAATAATTTGTTTAGCGAAGCATTGAGTTCCATGCATGCCTTGATGTACGAGGGGTGTGTGTCGAACTGTTGAGTTGTTAGTCCAGTACAGCCAGTAGAGCCTAGAACCTGGAATCCTAACACGACAACTAGATACTAACTATTTAACAGTTAGACTATACGTTCTAATGTATTTTTATGCCGTATTGATGTTTGAAGGAAACACAAGGAATCACCGAAGCTCATCAACTCTATAAATTCATCTCAAATTCGTACGCTCTTTGAAAGGTGGGGACTATTTCAGTAAAATTCCAAAAATTCCCTTTTCGAGCTGTAAGCTCATTTTTCTAAAATGTGTAATAAAATGTTTTTGTTTTAAACTGATTGTCCATGCCAAATATTTTTGTGATGTCATATCTGTACCTCTTGTTGATTAAACTCCTGGAGAGATAATTAATGAGGTATGAACCGGGAACCAAGACTCGCGCTAAACCTTATTAATATATTGAGGATTTCTATCATATGTACGACGAGCCACGAGCTCCACTTTCTCAGGTCCCTCGGCTAGAGTGCTGACACATCACGATGTGATAAGGAGAGGTACGGGGTACCTTTAAGATCGATTGGATCTCACAGGTACGCCCTGAGATCGGTGCACTAATTGATGACAGTGGGTCGAGTGGGTTACGCCATTCCCAGCTGTTCATCGTAACTCGGAAGTAGGCCAACTTCCAATTACGCAACAATAATCAGATATGACTTCATACTCTAAATTCTGCATGCAGTGAAAATAAAATGTTTTAGGTAATCACGGTACTTTCAACAAAACCCGTGAGTTACCAGTGTGTGTGGTATAACATTCTTATCTATAAATGTATATTTTCGGTACTCTACAAAATATGATTATTTTTCTTTATGTAACGATCCATTAAATTCTTCTTATTCGTGAAAAAGTGTAGACAACATTAAATTAAACCTTATTATAGGAGAAAGCCACGAGTATAGGTGAAATAAAAACTAATAGTAAATTATATTTTTTTTCTGAGGAAAAAATTATAATGTTCAATCATAATTTATTTCTTAAAAAAGTTTACAAGAAGTTTAGTCAAATCGAAATCGCGTTAGCCCTCTGTCGTGAGTGGTGACGTTTTCATTTGCTCTCACAAACATATATAAGCCCTCCGCGGCTCAACCCTTACCGCCACCGCCCGCATCGCCACTCACCATCCATCGCCGCACTACGCGTCGCCGTCGTTCTTTTCCGCAGATAGAGATTCATTGTATTTTGTGGAAGGACAAGAGAAAAAGAAACGCAGAGAGTGAGTCTATCGAGGCCGATTAACATGCCGAAGGGAGAGAAAACCGGCCTCGGCCGCGCTCTTTTGAAGCACCACAATCAGATGATACAACAGTCCAAGGAGAAAGGCAGGTATTACAAAAGCCAGCACAAGAAGGTTCTGGAATCGGTCACGGAGGTCAGCGACATCGAAGCCGTGATTGAGCAGGCGGACGAGGCCCACCGCCTGTTCTCTTCCCTCAATTCACCCGGCCAGTTTCCCATTAATTTGTGAGATTTCGTTTAATTATTCATTTTTTTTGTTGGTATCTTTTGTGTCTTTGTTCTAGTTTCGAGCGGTTGATTTGTGATTTTATTTTGTTGAGGAGTTGCTATAGCTGTTTTACATCTACTAGGCTGGTGTGAATGTGAATGAGCCTAATCAAGTTGAACAATTTACCTTTTGAGCTTATTTGAAATTGTACCTGACCAATTTTATTTTTTTTATTTAGTTTGTGATGGCGCATTAAAAACTAATTATTCTGATTTTATCTCCATGAGACAGAAGACTATAAAAAGAGAGATTTTTTCAGGCATTTCATTCATTTGCTTATTGTTCTTGTTTGTAGTAAATTTTATAGTGTGGTCGTTGTAATTGAGTTTTTTGTCCATCATCATAGAATACTGGAGCAAGTGATTTAGTTTTTATTGTTTGCATGAGATTGTAACCTCTATGCCATTAATTTGTTTGTTACTTAATTTCAGAATCTGTTTGATGTGCTAGCTTTAGTTTCAAGTATGTGATTTCTTATTAACTCCATTTCTTTTGTCTTATCTCAGGGATACTGCTTCCAGCACAAATGAGATGACAGCTGAAGAAAGAAGAGAGCAGCA
>JAPKLW010008369.1:473-13494 GCA_026898455.1 Plectranthus barbatus | reverse complement strand
CTTTCTCGATTCAAATCTATTTTTTACGAATCATATATCAAATTAAACGTATTTTTACGACGATTCATATGATATCCATATTGGATATGTTAAATTTAGAAGATTCGCACGAAAATCATGATTTTATATTCAGCTGGTATATGTTCTTCATTTATTTACGTTCAGGATAAAAAATGCATAAATAGCGTATAAAAAATGTTCCAAAATATCTGCATTTTTTGCATCAAATGATGCATTATTAACTTGAATAAGATGCATTTTTATTCTAAAGCATATGCATTTTTGTATTCATATTGAGTGCATTTTTTACATTGATACGTTCAGGATAAAAAAAATGCATCAATTACTCATAAAAAAATGTTCCAAAATATCTGCATTTTTTGTATCAATCATCATTGCACGAGTCATCTCGAGAATGATGCGATTCTTCCGTTCCACTACGCCATTTTGTTCGGGGGTATAGGGACAGGAAGTATGATGAATAATACCCCGTTCTTGATAAAAAAAAACTTTCATGTTTAAGTTAACAAATTCCCCCCCCCCCCTCCCCAATTATCAGATCGAAGGATTTGGACAGATTTTTTAAATTGGGTTTGAATCATATTTGTGAACTGAGTAAATTTATCAAAAACTTGTGATTTATGCTCAAGAAAGTATACCCACGTAACCCTAGTGCAATCATCAACAAACAACAAGAAATATCTAAATTTATGTTGATTTGAAACAGGAGAAGGTCCCCAAACATCTGAATGAATTAATGAGCAAAAAGACTCAACTCTAGTATTATTATGAGGAAAAGAATGTCGGTGGCTCTTTGCCAAAACACAAGTCTCACAAATACTAGAACTACAATTGGCTAAATGCAGAAATAAAGTACTAAGGTAAAAGGATGATGGGTGACCCAACCTTCTATGCCACAACCAACTTTCTCGAGAGGAAGATCCATGAGCTAACAATGCAGTGCCCTTGGGAGTGATCTCATCTACGTAGTACAGACCTTCCCACTCAGTGCCACGTCCAATGATCTCCCCCGTCTGGATATCCTGGAGAAGGAAAAATTGTGGGTGAAGTAACAGGGTGCAATTCAATTCTTTAGTAACATGACTAATGGACAATAATTTGTGAGAGAGTGATGGGACATATAAACAATTAGTGAGGCGTATAGTGGGTGAAATTTCTACAGTTCCCTCCCCCCCAACAGATGTCAATTCCCCACTAGCGGTTTGAACATGAGTTCGTTTTGGCTTAGATGAACTAACAAAGTCAGTTTTATCAAAGGTCATAGTGTCTGTAGCACCGCAATCGAATATCCATTGTTTCTCCTTATCACAGTATTTACCACGAGTAGTACAAACAGTAGATATTCGATTTGTTGGGCTATTTAAGGATTTTGATAAAGTGTGTGGGCTTTTTAGAGGTTTTAATAAAGTATGGGGAGAGAAATCATAGGAATGTGGTTTAAAATTAAAAGCAAGAGAAGACCAGAGACTAATATGTAAATCTGCAAGAAATAAATAGTTAGGGTTGGGGTTATGAACCCTAACCCTTGTACCTCCTTCGGCTGAGTGCGGCGCCTCCCTTGAAATCCTCTCCATTGCCGATATTTCTTCCGCCGGCATTCCCCCTCCTCTGATAACGCCACCAAATCCGATGCTCTCCTCTGATGGGTGTTGCTTTTGTTCCACGTTTACCCCGATCGTTGCTTTCCCCTTTCCGGTGGTGGGAGGTTTGTGATTATCCTCCCACCAATCGGGATATCCAACCAATTCGAAACATTGGTCCCTTGTATGTATTTTTCTTCCATAGTGTGTGCAATGTAAGTTTGATTTGTCGGTTTTGGGAGGTCGGAATGGTTGAGACCCACCACGGGTTTGGTCATGCTGATTTGGGGAAGACGATGGTCGGAGAGTGAATCCGGATCCTATGGATCCATTTTGCCCCATCGTTGTGTTGGTTGCCGACTGAAACACCTCTGATCTGGCGGTCTCACTGCGAACCCTATTGAATGCCGACTCGGCTGTTGGTGCGGGGGATTCCTTCAGGATATCTCTTCTGATTGGGTCATATTTTGGATCCATTCTAGAAAGAAATTAGAACAGGCGCCTCTGACCTTTGTTCCTCTGATCGTGGATGGTACATTTCTCACAAAATTCTCCCACATCCCTTCTATCTATGTTATTCCAGCAAGTTTGCAGGTTACTCCAATACTCCTCTAGGCTTGTTCCTCCCTGATTGATTTTATTTGCCTTAATCTTCAGGTCATACAACACAAAGGGATATGTTCTGCTCCCATATGTTGCTGTTAATGCGTCCCAAATGGCCTTTGCAGTCGGATAGTGGGCAAAGTTGGATACTAATCTCCGTTCCATGTTCTGTACTAGCCATGAGCTTACCATAAGATTCGTTTGTTCCCACTGAGGGAACTTTGGATCATCTGTTTCTGGGGGTGCTGGTTTCCCAGTGACATGATGGAGACATCCCCTGCCTCCAATAGCCATCTTTATGAGTCTCGACCAAATTGGGAAGTTACTGCCATCCAATTTTTCATCAAGATGAACATTGTATGGTATTTTTGTGGGGTTCTGACTGCTCTCTGTCATATTTTTTTGCAGGATATTGAAGGAACTGTAGATCTGCTTTGATCTTGGTTAATTGGTTTGAGGAAGGTATGAACAATGATGACTGGTTCTGAGTTCAAGGTTGGCTATCAAGAGTCACGACCGAAATCCTGCTCTGATACCATGTTGATTTCTAGGGCTAAACATGTTTTGAGATGAAAGAACTCTTGATCGATTTATTTCTGAATGCTTCTTGTTTACAAGGATACCTCTTTCTTATAGAGATATGATTGAACTAACAAAGGAAAGAAATAAGAGAAAATATTTTTTCTATTCTAATTACAATCTTGACCGAATTAGCTCTTGATTGGAATTGGAATAAATCTTTCCTTGTTTTGCTCTGATCTCTTCAAAACCAGATCTTCCAACAAGGTTCAATTGGAATCATGAAAAATATGAGATACCAAGGGCATGGTAAACAAATCAGCCGGCTATGAATGAGTTCGAACGTTAGGAGAGATAAGGCCACTCTTATATACCTCGTGAACCACATGACAATCTATCTCAATGTGTTTAGTTCTTTCGTGGAAAACCGGATTCAGGGGATGTGAAATGCGGCCATGCTATCACAATGTAGAGGAACTGAAGTCACATAAGCACAACCAAAATCCCCCAACATATATGATATACATTGGATTTCATGAACGGTAGCTGCCATTGCTTGGTATTCTACCTCTGCTGAAGAGCAAACAATGGTAGTCTGCTTTTTAGTTTTCCAAGAGACAATGTTGTCTCCAAGAAATATACAAAACCCGGTGATGGATTTCCTTGTGGTGCGACAAGTGCCCCAATTTGAGTCACAATAAGCATGTAGCTGAAAATTGCTTTTCACCGGATAAAATAAACCATGAGAAGGGCAATGTGCGAGGTACCTAAGTACATGTTGTGCAGCATGTCAATGTGATGACCTTGGTGAGTGCATAAATTGACTTAGTTGTTGTACTGCATGAGTGACATCCGGTCGTGTGTAATTCAAGTAAAGTAATCGACTACAAGTTTGCGGTATTGCTCAGGATTTTCAAACTGTGGTGACATGTCTTCGTCATCAGCCAAGAACTTAATTCCAGGTGGTAAAGGAGTAAGAGCTGAAACACAGTCAAGCATACCAACATCTTGTAAAATATATGTAATATATTTGGTTTGACTCAAGAAAACCCCTTCTGATAATCTAAATACCTCCATTCCTAGGAAGTAGTTGGCTAGACCTAGATCCTTATTCACCAACTCCAAACTGGACCCCGTAATGAGTACATCATCCATATACACAAGCATAAAAATGGAAGCATCTGAAACAGTATAATGAAATAAACAATGATCATGAGCTGATTGCTTGAATCCATATTCCAAAAGCTTTGCAGTAAACTCAACATTCCATGGCATGGAGGCTTGTTTTAAACCATAAAGAGACTTTCTCAATCGACACACTTCCCCTTCCTTACCCTTAGTGTAGCCCGTTGGGGGATCCATGAATATATCATCTTCCGAATTGCCATTTAAAAAGGCATTGTTAACATCCACTTGGTATAAACACCATCCATAGATGGCAATAATGGCTATAAGTAATCGAACACTCACAACCTTAGCCACTGAGGAGAAGATTTTTGTGTAATCCTCGCCTTTCACTTGGGTATAGCCCTTTGCCACTAATCTAGCCTTGTATCTCTCCACACTCCCATCGGCATTGTGCTTTATTTTATACACCTATTTTCATCCTACAATTTGTTTATCAGGAGGAAGTGCAGTGATGTCCCAAGTTTCATTTCTTTCCAGAGCATCCAACTCCTCTTTCTTGGCTTGCTGCCATTTAACATCAGTTCTAGCCTGGTTGTAAGTCTTAGGCTCATGAGATGCAGATAGGAGTGAAACTAGATTAGCATGAACGTTAGACATGGAATGAGGTGCAGAAATGCATGAAGATTATAGAGAGGTGGACTAGTCATTAAGCCAACTTGGAGTCTTACCATGTTGCTTCTTCTAAGAGGAGGAACATGAACAGGAGTCCTGCTGGAAGGAAGCTGGTGAGTATCAATCTCAGGATGAGATTCGAGCTCATCAGTGGTGATAGTGTGTTCATTAGTGGGGTTTATTTGAACAGGAGTAGAAGAAGATGAGGATGGATGAAAAGGCAAATCAAGCTGAGAAGGAGTGGGCTGAAGAGGTATGTTGAGGTCAGCATTATCTGGTGAAGGTGAGAATGAGCAAGTGGGAAGAATGGTTGTGGAATTGGGAACAGATTGAAAAGAAAATACATTTTCCTTGAAGACAACATCTCTGGAAACTATGGTTTTCTTTAAGTACCCTTTTGTGCAGATGGATATCCTACAAACACCCCAGGTAAAGATCTGTTTTCAAACTTATCATGGTGAGGTAATTTATTGAGAACAAAAGCCAAGCATCCAAAGGTTTTCAAAAAAGTGTAGTCTAGTAACTTGTTGTGAAGAATGAAATATGGTGTTTTCCAGGACACGACAGATGAGGGATCCCGGTTGATCAGGAAAGTGGCTGTGAGAACAACTTCAACCCAAAAGAGATTAGGAAGTTTGGATTGATGCAAGAGAGCTCTAGCAACTTGGATAAGATGTCTATGCTTTCTCTCTACCACCCCATTTTGTTGTGGGGTGTAGGGGCAGGTTTTCTGATGTAGAATACCAAGATTATGGAACAAAACTTGACAACTATGATTCACAAACTCACCACCATTATCAGTTCGAATAACTTTGACTCTCTTACTAAATTGAGTTTTAGCATAGTTAATAAAGGTTTCAATAATGGAAGTAACTTGGTTCTTGAATTTTAAAGTGAAGGTCCAAGTACATCTGCTATAATCATCCACAATTGTGAGGAAGAAATGACAACCATCCAGAGATTTAACTTTATAAGGACCTCACAGGTCCATATGTAAGAGTTCAAAGCATTCTTGAGTGGAAATTCAACTAAGAGAGTAAGTATATCGATGCTTCTTGGATACAACACAGACATCACAGGAAAAAGTAGTGCACGAAGTAGGTAAATGAATACAAGATTTCAAGTGATTTCAAACCTTGTTGGAGGGACGTCCAAGCCTAGCATGCCACAAGCTGACAAACAATGCTTGAGATGGCTGACTGAAGATAGGCTTTCCTTCAGGGAGAGATTGGGGAAAATAGAGATGTTGCGATTGTTGAATGGCTTGAGAGGTGAAAAAATCTTTGTCTAGGATGTATAGAAGTTTCACCATCTTTCCTGTTGCTGCTATGTGAAGGGTTCTAGGGTCTTGCAACAAGCAAAAAGAGTCATAGAATCAGAAAACTAGCTTAGAGTCTTTAGTGGCTTTAGCTACAGAGAGGAGATTGTATTTGAATGTGGGAAAAACTAGCACAGAGATAAGGGTAAGAAAAAGAGATAAGTAAACAGAACCAGTGTGTGTAGCATGGCTGATAGTACCATCAGGTAGATAGACAGGCATAGGCTGATGTGTGGCTATAGAATTATGCAATAAAGACATGTCAATGCACATGAGACTAGTTGCACCCGTATCTATCACCCAAAAACCAAAACTCACACCAGAAGAGTTCAAAGAACTACCTGCAAAGTCACCCAACAGAGCCATGTGCACCATATCTGGTTCCTTACTTTCCTTCATATCTTTCTGTTTCATTAGTCTCGGAAATTCATGCATAGTTGCATTCAAGCTGTCATTCCAGTTCAGTGGAGTTTCAGCAGACTGCAATGTAAGAGCTGGCCCTTTCCTTTTATTGTTCTCCCACCAATCTGGATACCCACTTCAACTTAAAAAAATTCTTCACTGCATACCCTATTCTCTTGCAGTAAGTACAAACCAAGTTGTTCCTGCTGAAATTTGTTTTATCTCTTCTATAGGGAGTCTTCCCTCTGCCTATGTCCTTTGACCATTGTTGTGAACTCTTAGCACATATAGCCACATCTTCAGACCCTATATGATCAATCACTTGCCTATTTTGCTCTGCCTTTAGCATGACAGAATAAATTCTATTCACATTGGGAAAATGATCAAGCAGCAAGACCTGATTTCTCTCTATGTTAAAACTTTCATTAAGTCCAAGTAAAAACTCTAATGACCGATCCTCCATCAATTATCTTCATAAAATTTCATTAGAGATTTAACAGCCCATTCAGCTCCCTTCTTAAAATCAGCAGATTGATCAATTTTCACCCCACTCATAACATCTTCTAAATGAAATGCAGGCTTTGATTCTCTCAATTGGTCACCTAAGTCCTTAAGTCTACCATAATATTTTGTAACACTGAGATTTTCTTGTTTCATATTGATGATTTCTCACTTGATCAGAAATAGCATAGAAATGTTAGAAGATCCATACCTCTCCTCAATTTCATTCCATATGCGGTAATTGGTGTCAGTAAGAGGTGAAGAAATAAGCTACATTTCGGGGTGATCGAACCCATGAAGCAGCAGTTGTTCACCATAGAGAGGTTTCAACTTATCGTTGGCCATAGTTAGATCAGAGGATCACGAACCTGGCTCTGATACCATGTAAAGATCCATATTTCTCCCTACAAAATCGGTTTGTAAGGAGAGGGGAGCTTCACTATTATATAGTGGTATATTCTCAAGTTCATGGCCGATGTGGGATAATTCAACAAAGCTATCGAAGTTTGCCAGATGACTGGATTTAGTGTCACCAGCATTGTCTTGATGAACTTGAGAGCCTCCTCTACATCCCTGGCCCTGCTCAGCAGATCCACCATACAACTGTAATGCTCTATCTTAGGTGCGATTCTGTAATCATTCACCATTGAGTTAAAATATGTCTTTCCCTCCTCGACTAAACCAGAATGGCTACAAGTAGTGAGCAAACTCAAGAATGCAACGTTGTCAGGGACGACCCCAGCTCTTCTCATCTCCTCAAACAGAGAGATAACAATGCAGTTTCAGAATAGTTTATCATGCAAGCTACCATTTGGGGAGGGGAAACAATGGTGTTTGGTGGTGATTTTAGACAAATATTGTATGTTATTCCAAAGGGAAAAAGACAAGATTTTGTTAATGCCACTATCAAATCATCATATTTATGGAAAGAAGTGATAATTTTAAGGTTGACAAAAAATATGTGACTCCAAAATATAAGCTATAAAGTAGAAGCCTCCGAATTAAAATCATTCTCAGAATGAGTTGCATCAATAGGAGATGGTGATAATGATGGACAAGAAAATGTCAAAATACCAGATGATATTCACCGTAACTTTACTGGAGACCTTGTAGAGGCAATTGTCAAAAGCACGTATCATAATATATTATTTGGAAATAATGATTTATCATATTTGCAAGATAGAGCCATTTTGGCTCTAATAATAAATATTGTTGATTTGGTGAATCAACACATGATGGATCATAATACCTCTGACAGTAGGATTTATTTAAGTTCAGACAGTATGTGTAAATCTGATAGACTGATGAATGTGTTGACTAATTTGCACACACCAGAATATTTGAATGGTTTGAAATGTACAAGATTGTCAAATAATAAGATGATACTCAAAGTGAGTATTCCTGTTATGTTACTAAGAAATATAGATCATTATGTTGGATTGTAAAACGGAACCCATCTAACTATCACTAGGCTTGACAATCATGTTATTGAAGCTAAGATACCAACTGAAAATAGTTTTGGTGAAATTGTTTTATTCCGAGAATTACTTTGACACCTTTTGGTATAAGTTTTCCATTCAAATTTCACAGAAGACAATTCCCTTTTATTATTTCATATGTCATGACAATTAACAAGAGTCCAGGATAATCCTCATCACGTGTTGGCATTTTACTGAAAAAATTGTCTTTACTCATGATCAATTGTATGTAGTTGTTTCAAGAGTTACGACTAGAAGTGACCACAACATATTAACAAGCGATAATAATATTAGCTTTCATGTACTGCTAATGTTGTATATATATAAAAAAATTCAGAATGCATAAAATATATTATATATTTGTAAACATATGTTATCTTACATCATTTTTCTAATTTAGCATGTTTTTTTTATAAATATAAGTGAACATATTATTATAAGACAAAATTATTAATTGGCACATTCGATTATAATTTATCGCATACTAATATTCTCTACCATAATAAATATTATCACATAAGGCTCAATGAGTAGATGTAGAGCACTCACTACAATTCACACATCATAAAACATATCTACAATGAAAATGCAATACATATGAACATAACATGGTATGAGCCCAAAAGAGAACTTAGGTCAAGTGTTTCCCAAAAAAGAAAACAAGGCAAGTGGAATTTAACACATAAATATATATTGATAAAAGCGCCCTACAATCTTGATTTGTTTTGCGGTACTAAACCACTAATCCAATCATCATTCAACATGTCCTGCTCCTGCTACAGGAGTGAGCGTGAGCTCAGGGGTGCCCATCTCCAAATCTTGTTGCATAGCATTAGCAATAGTAGTTGCGGTTATGTCGTATCCATGAATCCTAAACGTGATTGCTTGCAAACATACAATAAAAGACTTGATTAGAGCAGAGAAAGGGTGATGAGTTGAGAGCCAAAGAATCAGAAAATAGGGCCAAATAAGACGGTGGGGGAGGACGAGTGAGAGGAAGAAAGAGGAGAAGACAAGAGAAGAGAAATTATGGAATCGCACTCGAAGAAGAGGGGTGGAGGTTGTGAGGGAGAGTTTAATGGAGTAGAAGGAGAGGAGAAAGAAGATGAGGGAAAACAGCATGAGGTTGCTCCAGCTGCTCATCACTCCAAAGCTATCCCAACTCTCATCACCCATCAAACACTTGAGAATGTTCACACACACCATGAAAACGTACCTCATTTCCATTTTACCTACTCATCTCGTGTTCCATTTTTTGGGTTTTATATACATATTCATTCCATGGTGAGATGGAGTGATCGCCTTCTAAGTCAAAAAATAATATCGACCGCCTTTAGTCGGTTAGTTATATTTTTCAACTCTTCTAGTTATATATTTATATATTTAATTAACCATCAAAATTAGCAATGGATGATGTTTTAGTCACTTGCAATACCAAATGCATTAGGCGCAATGGAAAACCCAAAATTGGCCCTAATAGAGAGAGCCAATAATATTAATTGATAGAAAATGCAAAATCTTAGCATCCATCACCATTATCTACAAGGAGGCGGCAATTGGGTTAGATTTGGGTTGGCAGGTCGGATGGCAATTTGAACTCAATCTTATTTTCAAGTCAATCCAAAATGACTTGCTTAATTATTGTAAAAATTTTAACTTTAACAAATATGATCTGTTTAACACGAAAATGACATTAACACGAAATCATAATTACAATACGTACTTAAAATTTATGCAATTCATACTTTCAAACAACAAGCTAACAAAACAATGTAAGGTTTATTTTGATTACTTTTAGTTCAATTCAAGCAAATGACAAAATAAAAAATAGAATATAATATGAAAATTGATTAATTTACGGATTATTCAAGTTGCGCGGGTCAACTCGAAATTGACTCAAACCCGACATATTTAATTGAATTTTGCGGGTTCGACCAAATTTGAAATAGGTTGACCGAACTCGTTTATTCCATGTTAATCTTTTATTATTACCCTTTTATTTTCTTCAACTTCAACATTTTATAATTCAGTTTAATATTTTTCATTTTCATTCACTTGGGTGTTGAAGAAATTGCACTTTAGGGGCAATTCCGGGTTTTCAGGACGGATTAGGCGTGGTTGGCGCCCTCTTTAGTCTTTATGTTAGATTGCAAATCACATGGAAGATGACAAATATAAAAATGTGTTTTTTTGGACACACTTCACCACTTCTCTCTATTGATTAATATTTTTAATTATGTAGTGGATTATAGTTGATGCTGAAATTAATATTTTTCTTTTCATTAATGAAGCGATCCAATCTCCGCAGGTGGACGGACAAGTCCAGGTGTTGTCCTTTGGAATTGTGAATTTGTAATTTGGTATATATATATATATAGGGAAGAGATCGAATGTAAAAAAGTAAAAAGATGTTGAATAGGAATAAATCCTAGACTATTGATGTAGATGGATGAATGGTCAAGATTGAATTTTTAAAATTGCGCGGATCCAGAAAATCCCTGTGAGGGTGGCTGAAATTTTTTTTTTTGCCTCCACTAGACTTTAACTCTTCGTATTAAATTTTTTTCTTATTTTCATCCATTTTTTCCTCTTCACGAGGGGGGCTAATCCGAAAAATCCCGGATCACGATGCTATAAAAAAAATCCAGCTAGTGGGGGCTCCCCCAAATGTAGATCCGCCAATGTTGACAGTTATTTATTTTAATGCAGGTAGTTATGCAATTTAATGATGCATAACATAATAACTAAACAAGCATAAAATACTAACAAAACAAGCATGTTTAGCATTTTAGCACAAACAACAATTTAGTACAGGATCCGCTCCCTATATATATATAGAGTACTGATCATATAAGAATAGTTTTTAGTATGAGAAATGAGAATAAATCTCAGCCTTTGATTTTGTGATTTCAATGCTCATGATCTATTTCACTCCGTATGCAGTTTTCCTCGATTATCCTGCAGTTTTGCAAAATTAAGGTTATTTTTATAATTTTAGCTTTTTTTAAATCTGAAATAATATCTCATTAGATTTTTTATTCCTTTCTTTGCGCGATTTGATTTCTTCTTCCTTCTTTGTTCGATTTGATTTATATTTCTTCTGTCGATCAAATTTTTTTCTGTGTTTCTGGATTTCGCATTCGTGTTCGGTCTCGACTTTGTTAATTGTGCATTAATATAATTTTAAAAAAATTATTTTATTCAGATCGACGTTCATTTTTAATATTATATTGTGCATCTTTAGTGTTAACTTTGTGCATTTTTGTATTTTACAGGTTCATTTATTCCAAAGTGTGTTGATGAGATGAAGCATTTTAAGGCCAGAGTTTTTAGAACTGTTGATGTTGATATTGAGTTTTATAGAGACTACCCTCGTGTTGCTGCTTTGAAGAAGAAGATGTTTAATTTTCTTTAATTCGTATTTATGTAAAAATGAAGTAAATCGGACTAAAAATGAAGTAAATCGGACTAAAAATGAAGTAAATCGGGCTTGAAATGCAGGTTGCTGTTTGTGTTTGAGTATTTTTACAGTTTTAGCCTTTAAAGGCTAAAACTGCAGGATATTGGGGCAAAAATTCTGCATTTTTCAATTTGCTGAGAGTGAATCATGTTTGTCGATTTGATGAGATGGACGCGCGAGATCTTTTCTTATTTCTCATAGTTACTCATATTCTAACCTCATCACTACCATATATATATATATATATATATATATATATATATATATATAGAGTAGTGATCATATGAGAATAGTTTTTAGTATGAGAAATAAGAATAAATCTTAGCCTTTGATTTTGTGATTTCAACGCTCATGATCTATTTTACTCCGTGTGCAGTTTTCCTCGATTATCCTGCAGTTTTGCAAAATTAAGGTTATTTTTGTAATTTTAGCTTTTTTTAAAATCTGAAATAGTATCTCATTAGATTTTTTATTCCTTTCTTCGCGCGATTTGATTTCTTCTTCCTTTTTTGTTCGAATTGATTTATATTTCTTTTGTCGATCAGATTTTTTTTCTTTGTTTCTGGATTTCGAATTCGTATTCGGTCTCGACGTTGTTAATTATGCATGAATATAGTTTAAAAAAATTTGTTTATTCAGATCGACGTTCATTTATTCTATTATATTGTGCATCTTTAGTGTTAACTTTGTGCATTTTTGTATCTTACATGTTCATTTATTCCTTCTTTGTTCGAATTGATTTATATTTCTTTTGTCGATCAGATTTTTTTTCTTTGTTTCTGGATTTCGCATTCGTGTTCGGTCCCGACGTTGTTAATTATGCATGAATATAGTTTAAAAAAATTTGTTTTATTTAGATCGACGTTCATTTTTTCTATTATATTGTGCATCTTTAGTGTTAACTTTGTACATTTTTGTATCTTACATGTTCATTTATTCCAAAGTGTGTTAATAAGATGAAGCATTTTAAGGGCATAGTTTTAAGAACTGTTGATATTGGTATTGAGTTTTATAGAGACTACGCTTGTGTTGTTGCTTTGAAGAAGAAGATGTTTAATTTTTTTTAATTCGTATTTATGTAAAAATGAAGTAAATCGGGCTAAAAATGAAGTAAATTGGGCTAAAAATGAAGTAAATCGGGCTTAAAATGCAGGTTGTTGTTTGTGTTTGAGTATTTTTACAGTTTTAGCCTTTAAAGACTAAAACTGCACGATATTGGGGCAAAAATGCCGCGTTTTTCAATATGCTGAGAATGAATCCCGTTCGTCGATTTGATGAGATGAACGCGCGAGATTTATTCTTATTTCTCATAGTAACTCCTATTCTCACCTGATCACTA
>JAPKLW010008368.1:0-13494 GCA_026898455.1 Plectranthus barbatus | reverse complement strand
CTTGAGTGTGGTTGAGAGTTTATTGTGATTGAACTTTTACCGCATCAGATTGTAGATGCTCAGCTCATATGACTGGTGAAAGCAACCTTCTCTCAAAACTGAAGATGATAAGAGGACCATTAGTCAGTTTTGGAGATGATTCAAAGGGAAGATGATAAGCCCACCTACACTACACCTAACCATCGGTCGACCCACCACCGAGCCGCAATGCCTTGAACTGCAGCCAATCGTTGCATCGCACCTAGCCCGCCAACATCGAGCCACAGCTAAGCACTCGCACCACACCCAACCATTGAACTGCACCTAGTCTGCCACCACCGAGCCACAACCAACCATCAGCTGAATCCACTGGTACCGTGCCGCACCACGAGCAATCAGGACCCACCGAGCCATCATCGCACTGCACCCAAATAATATTTAGTGCTTCCAACAACATTTGAACCCTTTACCTCTTAATTCAATTCTTTATATCCATCCACTACACCAAGTGATTAATTATTAATATTTTGGATAATTAATATATATAAGGTGATAGTAGCTATCTATCTAAACTTAATAAATTTATGGAATCTATTTCACACTTTATAAATTTAATTCATGACAATCTAATAAATTAAAAAAGTACTACTACATCAGTGAATTCTAAGAATTAAAAGTAAAATACATATATTGATAAAATGAAATTTTATACAATTTTATATTAAAAAACTACTACACAATATTTACTTTTACTTCATTATTTAGAATGTGTGCCGAAGTGGTAGTAGTTTTTAATTTATAAGATCAGTAAGAATTAAATTTGAATAAAAATAAGTTTTAATAAAAAATTTATAACGTAAGATTTTAATTTATATTAAACATAAATTTTACATAATTATGTAATTGAAATTATAATTTAACTAAACAATTTAAAATTTACGCATTATTTAATATTTTGAATACATGATTAACTCATTATTTAATAGTTTCTAATATATTTGGTTGATGACGTGTAATTTTACAAATGCTGACGTGCCATCCGGCAAGCCATGTCAACATTCTGTAGCCGAAAATTTGATCCCATCATAAATTTAGAACAAAATTGATAGTTTGTAATATATTTTGATAATATGCATAGTTTGTAATATATTTGAGAAAACTTGAATAGTTTGTAATATAATTGATACTTTTCCCTTGTTTAAATTACATAATTAATTTTTTTTATTCAATTTGGGTTTTGACTTAATTACACATTTTGAACTTATCACCTTTTAGTAGATATATTTTTAAATGTGATTAAATTTAAATTTTTATTAATCTTTATTACTTATATACAAATATTTATATAATTTAATTACTTAAATATATGAAGTCAATATTCAATTGCTATTTAATTGCCACATCATGAATTTTGTTTAAGATGTGTAAATATCATAATAGTCTTAACAAAAAATGTAATGAAAGCTTAATGGTGTTAAGTTGGTGGGGATCAAATTGCTTAATAGAATATAATGTAGGATACAATTTCATAAATTTGGAAGTATGAAATAAAATTTCATAAATTTTAAAAGTTTTAGATATTACGTAACCAATAGCAAATTGATGGCTTATAAAACTCATTAATAATGGACTAGTGCAGTTTATTAAATTTTGAGAATTTGTTAAAACATCATCAAAAATATTATTGTTGTTGAAATCAGTGATAATATATTAAATTATCATTATTTATAATTTATTGTGATTAATTTGGTTACTGTCACTATAAAGTTATTTTAGTAACAAAAAAAATTATTGTCACTGACTTTAGTGACGGTAAATACTAATAACATATGAAATTGTCACAAATTAAAAAAATTGTGATGAAAAAATTTATTGTAGCTAAAACAGTATTTTTAGTTACAAAAAATTTATTGTCACTAATATTAGTGACAATAAATATTGACAACTTATGAAATTGTCACGAATCATATTTTTTGTGATTATAAAATTTATTGTTGCAGTAGATATATGTTTAGTCATAAAAATATTATTGTAACTAATTTTAGTGACAATAAATAATCGCAGCTAATAAAATTATCACAAATCATATTTTTTGTGATGAAAGAATTTATTATTGCTATACATATATGTTTAGTCACAAAAATATTATTGTCACTAACTTTAGTGACAATAAATATCCACAACTAATAAAATTGTCACAAATTGTATTTTTTGTGACAAAATACATAGTTGTTACTATAAATGTATTTTTAGCCACAAAAATTTAAATGTCACTGACATTATTGTCACTACACGTAGTTTTTTTGTAGTGCGAGCATACAGTAAAGTGCATGGACCTCCTTTTGCCTCGCCTTCCCACTCTCGTGCCTCCCCAACACGCTGGTCCCCATCCACCTCAAGATGTATCGGAACACGGGGTTGTCGACAGTGGAGGCCTTCATGTTCCTCATATCAAATTTCCCAGGGCCCACTGGAGCAAGAGCAGCAATATCCCTCCAAATCTGTGCACAGTTGAAATCCTCGTGCTCATGATAGATTCCTCCTGTGGGACAGCCTAGCATAGTATCAAGCTGCGTCCTGGTTAGGTGGTGCCTTTGATTCATCAGCTGAAATGACATCCCTTTAGGCTCCGGACCTATCCCAGTACTCGTCCAAACCTGAACTGTGGCCATGAACTCCCGAGTGAGAGTAGAGAAGGTGGGCCAATCTTTGTTAAGCATAGAATCCCAGCGGATGCAGCGAAAAAGGGCAATAACATCATCCTCTATCCCCATTTGCCTCATTGTGTCATGATCCAAGAAAAGTGTTGCTTTGACCAGGTAAGTAAGCAGCTCTTGGTATCTCTCTTCCTCAAGTGCATTCTCAAAAACGGGTTCATAATCAGCAGGCCCTACAAGACAGAAATAACAAGTTCAACACCAAGCACTTAAGCAATTTTTCCACAACCAATTCAAGTGCCCATATAAAATTGACAAGAAAATAATGCAATTGACACTTAATTAAACCCAACACACTCCACCAATCTAAAAAATTTGACCTTTTCCAAAAATTCACAAAATTGGGAAGAACTAGTCAAAACCAAGTCAAAATTTGAACCCTAACTACATAAATTCAACTATTCCTAAGCAATGAATCATGACAAGGTATTCATATCGACTAAACATGCAATCCATATCAAAGTATTCAATCGAATAAGTACCCAAGTCGTCAATTCAATCAAAACCCTAACTAAAGCACATACATTGTTCTAATTGAGAATAAATCACCAAAAGAAAGGAAAGGATTGAGTTTAGAGATCATACCTGCCATTGGAGAGTTGAAATCGAGCAAGAAAATCAAAAGTAAGGGTTGGGGAAGTTGAGTTCGTGCTTGTGTGCAAGTGGGAAAAGTGTTAGAAGATTTTTCTTTTCAAACCATTCAGACCCGCGCAGGAAAGCGCTCTGTTTTGACCGATGCCAGGCCAGTGTCGGTTGACGCGCGGGATTTTTGAATTTTTTTAAAAAATAATTAAATAAATAAAAGAAAAACAAAATTACCTCGAGATACCCCTGCCTCAGCCAAATGCTTGTGTCGACCGACACGCTGTCTGCATCGGTCAACGTGGATGATCCCGTGCGTCGACCATCCTGCACTCCATATCGGTCGAAACAGAGTCCTTTTTCACGAGATTTTCAAAGCGTCACACAAAAAACTAAGGCAAAAACATCAACCAACTCTAAAATTTAAAACTTAAACTATACTAGACTTCAATAAAACTGAAAGAACCTAATCTAACTCACACAAAAACTATAAAATTATTGGGTTACCTTCCAACAAGTGCTTGATTTAATGTCGCTAGCTCGACATTACCTCTGCTTATGGCCGATCCAAGTAAAATTTGTCCACAACACAGATTTGTTGTGGACTGTAGTACCTCTTCAGTCTGTGGCCATTGACTTTAAATGTGGTGCCATCTTGTCCTGCTAATTCCACCACTCCATTCGGAAAGGCACTAACAACCGTGTAGGGGCCTGTCCACTTTGACTGCAGTTTTCTGGGCATGAAGCGAAGACGGGCATTGAAAAGTAGCACCTTGTCATCGAAGTTGAACACTTGTGAGCGAATCCCTCGATCATGAAACCTCTTGGCCCTCGTCTTGTAGATGACATTGTTCTCATAGGCCTCATCTCGGAAATCCTCCAACTCATTCAAAGACATGACTCTACTTCCAGCAGCATGTTTCCAGTCCATATTGAGCTCTTTCAGTGCCCTCCAAGCCTTGTGTTCCATCTCTACAGGCAAGTGACAAGATTTACCAAAAACAAGCTGATAGGGAGTCATACCAATAGGAGTTTTGTAGGCAGTGCGATAAGCCCACAGTGCATCATCCAAATTAATCGCCCAATCTTTCTTCTGCTTGACGGTCTTCTCCAAGATTTGCTTGATTTCCTGGTTGGATAGCTCAGTCAGTCCATTCCCTTGAGGAGGTACGGTGTAGTGACTCGATGCTTAACTCCATACCTAGCAAGAAGGGAAACAAGGAATTTGTTAAGAAAATGAGATCCCCCATTACTCAATAAGGCTATCGGTGCTCCAAAGCGAGTCATCAGCTTCTGCAGGAAGTTGACCACAACTCTTGAATGATTGGTGGTGGTCGGAATGGCCTCCACCCATCTCAAAACATAGTCCACTGCAAGAAGGATATAGGAGAAGCCTTGGGAAGGTGGGAATGGTCCCATGAAGTCAATCCCCCAAACATCAAATATCTCAACCTCTACCACGGGGGTTTGTGGCATCTCATCCCTCTTGGAAATATTGCCAGTCCTCTGGCAACGATCACACCCAGTAATCCAGCCACGACAAGTCTCGTGGATAGAGGGCCAATAGAATCCACTAGCAAGTATCTTGAAGGCAGTGCAGTTGGCTGAATGATGACCACCTGTAGGAGAAGAATGACAAGCCTCGTAGATCTGATGCCACTCAGACTGGGGGACACATCGGCGAATGATGCCATCAGCACATCGGTGCCACAAGTAGGGGTCCTCCTAATAGTAAAAGCGCACATCTCTCAAGAACTTCTTCCGAGCATAGGGGGAATTGTCTGGAGAAAGAGCACCAGTGGCAAGGTAGTTTGCATAGTCGGCAAACCACGGCGTCTTGGACTCAAGCATGGCTCGCAAATCTTCAATATAGCACATCTGCTCATCGGAAAAGGTCTCCCGAATCCTCGACTCCTGCTCATCCGCCTCAGATGAAGGCTCTAAATGCGATAAGTGATCAGCTATCACATTCTCGCTCCCCTTTCTATCCTTAATCTCCACATCAAACTCCTGAAGTAGCAGGATCCATCGAATCAACCTCGGCTTGGCATCCTACTTGAAAAATAGATATCTAATGGCAGCGTGGTCAGTATAAACAACAGTTTTTGAACCTATCAGATAGGACCAAAATTTATCAAAAGCATATACAACTGCCAACATCTCCTTCTCAGTGGTGGTGTAATTGCACTGTGCCGGGTTCATACTCTTGCTGGCATAGTGGATCACATGGAACAGCTTCCCCTTCAATTGGCCTAGGACTGCCCCCACTGCATAGTCACTGGCATCACACATCAACACGAAGGGCTCACTCCAGTCTGGAGAAGTCAAAACCGGTGCAGTGACTAAGGCTTTCTTCAACTGCTCAAAAGCCTGCAAACATTCAGAATCAAAAACAAAAGATACATCTTTCTCCAACAAATTACACAAAGGCCTTGAAACTTTAGAGAAATCCTTGATGAATCTTTTGTAGAACCCGGCATGGCCGAGAAAACTCCTCATTCCTTTGATATTGGCAGGCGGTGGCATCTTCTCAATTGCAGTGACTTTAGCTCGATCCACCTCCAATCCCTCAGCTGACACTCGGTGTCCTAGGAAAATCCCCTCACATACCATAAAGTGGCACTTCTCCCAATTCAAGTAGAGATTGGTCTCTGTGCACGTCTCCATAACGGTAGCTAGATTCTGCAAGCAAATGTCAAATGAACTACCAAAAACAGAGAAGTCATCCATGAATACCTCCATAATGTCCTCAATCAGATTGTGAAAGATGGCCATCATGCATCTCTGAAAAGTCACCGAGGCATTGCAAAGGCCAAACGGCATCCTCCAGTAAGCAAATACGCCATATGGGCAAGTGAAGGCTATTTTATGCTGATCCTCCGGTGCAACTGCTATCTGATTGTAACCTGAATAGCTATCAAGAAAATAATAAAAGGGGTAACCAGCAAGTCTATCTAACATCTAATCAATGAAAGGAAGTGGAAAATGATCCTTGCAAGTAGCAGCATTAAGGGCTCTGTAGTCGATGCAGAACCGCCATCCTGTAACTGGTCGGGTGGCAACCTCTTCTCCATCGTCGTTCTTGACGATCTGCATCCTTCCTTTCTTTGCAACCACCTGAGTGGGACTCACCCACTTGTTTTCTGATATGGGATAGATCATCCCATGGTCAAGAAGCTTCAGTACTTCTTTCTTCACTGCCTCCTGCATAATTAGGTTCAGCCGTCTCTGTGCTTGCCTCTTCGGTTTTGCATCCTCTTCCTGTATGATCTTGTGCATGCAAATAGAAGGGCTGATCCCTTTGATATCTCCAAGTGTCCAATCAATTGCAGACTTGTGTTGCCTCAGAACTCGGAGTAGCTTGTCCAACTCAACTTGCATAAGAAAAGAAGATACGATCACATGATAGGTGTTATTTGGACCAAGATAAGCATATTTAAGATGAGAATGAAGTGATTTGAGGTCTAAAACAGGCGGATCGGAGTTAGATAGCCCTGCCCCAGCCTGAACGTTGACCGAGATGGCCTCAGTGTCGATCGATATGGGTAGGTCTGGACATATCCCTTTTCCACGTCTCTTTGTTTCGACAGATTTACTCTTCCTGTCTACAGGGCTGCCAGCATCGACCGTGGTGGCTGCTGCATCGATCGATATGTAAGCTTCGACTGATATGCTCTTGGTATCGACCATCCTGCTTCTGAAACTCGCGTCGACCATTTTGGTCTTCGCGTCGGGTGAAACAGAGCCTTTTCCACGATTTTCCTTCACTTTTTGGCCAAAACGAGCTGGCAGCTTCTCCCTTTTGAGCTCTTTATTCCTTGGAATATCTTCAAACACATCCAGCTCCATAACCAGGTTATGGATCTCTTCATTAGCAGCTTCTAAATCTGTAGAAGAAAAGAGGGAGTGCAGTAAACAGATTTCAAAAAAATCAGGATCAGACTTAATAGAAGAGAAAGAAGAAGATATCACCGGCTCAAAATAGTTTATCATGTGGCACTCCTCTTGATAGCTTCCATCCTCGTGCTTCTGCATGGACTTGTAGATGGAGAATGTGACAGATTCATCATTCACTCAGAAAGTCAGCTTCCCATCCCTAATGTCTATCAGTGCGCCTCTAGTTTTCAGGAATGGTCTCCCCAGGATAAGTGGGATATTTTGATCTTTCTCCATGTCCAACACTACGAAGTCTGCACGGATTATGAAATCCTTTGCCTTCACGAGCACATCTTCAACAATGCCCTTAGGATAGGACACTGATCTGTCTGCCATCTGGAGCGAGATTGTGGTCGGCTTGATGCTCCCAATTGCCAAACGCCTGAAAATAGACAAAGGCATAAGGTTAATAGATACACCTGAATCACAATGTACCTTCCCGAAAGTCTCTCCGCCGATGACGTAAGAAATGGTAAAAGAACAGGGATCCTCCCTCATGAGCGGCATCTTCTTCTGAATAACAGCACTACACTCCTCAAATAGATTGACGGTCTTATGCTCCAGGAACGACCATTTTTGAGAAACCATATCTTTCAAGAATTTGATGTAACCGGGCATCTCTCGCAAGGCTTCAACCAGTGGAATATTGATATGCACTTTCTTCATGTTCTCCAGGAAATGTGCGTATCTCTCATTCATTTTGGATTTGGCAAAGCGCTGCGGGAATGGCATCGGGATCCATTTAACAGGTAGGGCCAAATTCTGTGTCAACCGAGATGGGCCTGCATCGGTCGACGCAGGCCACTATGCGGCGGTCTCACCAACATCCTTTGTATCGACCGACGTGAGTCTTGCATTGGTCGAAACAGAGGCTTCTCCAGTGGGTTCATCTCCCTGTTTTTCACTGTTTCCCTCCGATTGGTCTATCTCTGGATGTTTTGGCCCCTAGTATGATTTTCCACCTCTGAGAGTGATGGCATTGACTTCGTTCTTCTTATTTTTGAATTGACCTGAGTATTGCTCGAAAGATGATCAAGCTTGTACTGAGCTTCATGGGCATTAGCAATTTGGCTAACCTGTGTCTCAATGATCTGCATGTGCTTCTCCACTCTATCCACTTTAGTGCTAACTCCAGATACTTCCTGTTCTAGCTTCCCCACTCTATCAGTAGAGCCTTCCATGAACTTGGCCAGGATTTCTTCAAGATTCGGCTTCTTCTTCTCAAAAACTGCTCCACCTTGAACTGCAAAGTTAGACGGTGGTTGTTCTGCTCCTTGAGGATTTGAGTAAGATAAACCAGGATGATTTCTTATGGCATTGGGATTGTAGGCCTGATTGTTTTGTTGATAGCCTCCTCGGTAGTTATTTTGGAATCCACCTCATTGGACAAAATTCACATCCATGCAGTCTCCATCTCCCTGAGCTTGGACTTGCTCAACAGCAGCAACAGTCTGTCCAGCTTTAAGTGCAGCAAAATCCTCTCGAAGCTTCTTGACTTCAGCCTTTATGTCAACTTCATCAGTAACTTGTTCCACAGCTTTGATAGGCCTTTGTCGAATTGCAGTCCACCTGTGAGTATTATTCGCCATCTTCTGGAAGAATTCCATGGCTCTTCTGGCACTCTTTGTCATTATACTGTCTCCAAGTGTGGCATCTACTAGCTCCATTGTTCTGTCATTCAACCCTTCATAAAAGGTCTCCACCTGCTCCTCAAGACATAAACCATGGCCGGGACAGGCTCTCAGCAACTCTTTGTATCGCTCCCAAGCCTCATAGAAGTTCTCATCGGACCTCTGAGTGAATCTGGTAATATCCTTCCTCCTTTGCCTGATGATGCTAGGTGGAAAGAAATTTGTCAAGAACTCATTCCTCAACTCAGCCCAGGTGCCAATTTAGGTTTTATCGAGAGCAGCAAACCAAGATTGTGCCTTGTTCCACAGAGAGAATGTAAAAAGTTGCATCCGGATGGCTCCTTGACTAACTCCATTAATCTTCATAGTATCGCAGAGCATGATGAACTTGTCCAAGTGTGAGTAGGGGTCCTCAGTAGATCGGCCCCCAAACTGACTCTGTTGTACCATCTGCACCAACCCCGACTTCAGCTCGAAGTTATTGGCATTGATGCCAATACAGAAATCTATCTCACGGAATCTAGGGCGGTACAGGTTCTGAATGGCATTCTCTTCCTCACCCTCATCAAACCTTTCCTATTCCTCTTATGGCTCTTCATCTTCTAGTTGGTCTTCAGGGTTCGGATCAGGTCGATGGTTTTGGTTGTTCCTAGCATTCAGTATCCGGATCTGTTCCCTCATGGCATGCATCTCACGGACAAGCTCAGCCTGCTCTTCAAGAGTAAGAGCTGGTGGATTGTTTGGGTTGTTCTGTGGCGGATTTTCTGGATTGTTCACCTCCATCTTCTTTTCTTCGCTGCTTTCACCTCTTCTTTGATTCTTCCTACTGTTATTCCTTCTGCAAGTGGCTTCTATCTCAGGATCGTAGGCCATCAATTCCTTCCCTCTTGTCCTTGTGGTCATAAACTGTCTGCACAGAAGGAGAAGGAAAGTGATTAAACAGGAAATAAAATTAAAAGGAAATAAATACTAATTTAACCAAATATGCAATAATTAACAAAATAAATCGGACTTTAAAGGAAACAAGTAATCTAGGAAATAAATAACTAAGGAAATTAAAATAAAGCAAATTTTTCAAAATTTTTGTTTTTTTTTTAAATTTGTCTGCGTCGACCGAGATAAACACTACGTCGACCGATGCGGATTAAAAATTCGCATCGACCGACACGAGTCCAAATCGGTCGAAACAGAAGAAAATTTTTACTTGGACAGAAAATTAAAAATAAAAGAAATAAAGCTCGAATCAACATTCCCATAGCAAATTCAATATCAAGATTAGTTCTATTCAATCCCCGGCAACGACGCCAAAATTTGATCGCTAAAATTATTAACAACTTAGCATAGCTAACAATATAGCGCCAAAAAAAATTATCGATCCCACGAGGAATGAAATAACGAACAATCCTAAGTACTGAACTATAGCTTCTCAGAAAGTTGTTTTAGGCGATCAAATTCAAAGAGTTTTGGTAACATTAACTTGAAAAAATAAATAGAAATTAATCTTCAAAAAGATTAAATTAAAACCAGACAGAATAATTAAACGGGGTTTCAATCAAATGCAAAGATTCAGATTCTAGGGATTCATTACTATCCTTCCTGACATGCAACAGATATATCTATCAAACACCAATTTAATTCCTTGAAAGATGGAAATTAGAAAAATATTGTAAACTTCTTTATTGGACAATTCACAAAGTAGATTATCAAAATTCCTTTACCCTTTCGGTCTTAAGAAAAAGTTCAATAACTCCCAAAATCAACAGATTATATCCTATAACCTAATTCCTTCTTTTTTAGACAAGAATAAATGATTATATTGTGAAATCCTTTTCCTGTTAGTTAATTATCACCTTTTGAGTCTCAAATTAATTAACTAATAGCCTAAATAAGTGGCCAACAAATCCAGGTTTAATTCAAAGCACAAAATTTCACAAATCTAACAAGGAAAGGCATTCGATTCAATTAATCTGTAAACATGCAGTCAGGATAGATTTTTAACCCTAGAATCTGATTAAGAATTTAGTTCATCATATTCATAATAATCAACATCATGAAAAGATAAAACCTGTAATAAACTTGCATTGATCAAATCGGAGTCTTGAATGAACAGTACAAATCCTTCATGTCTTCAATCTCCACAAAATAATTCTAACACAAAAACTGCCTTGGAAATAATATTCAATTCTGAAAATTAAGTGTCTAAACCTAAAAACTCGAATAAAAGTGTTTATATAGGTGTAAAAATAATCCCCACAAGGTATGTAATTAAATAAGGAAGAAAATAGCCAAAAATAACAATTTCTCGCAGAATTGACTTCCGCGTCGACCGACACAAACACCACATCGGTTGACGAGTGCTCCATCTCAACATCTCTTGCCTCGACTGCCACGTCGGTCTCAACCATCCACATCGACCAACACAATGCTCGTATCGGTCGATGTGGAGCTCCTGCATCGACTCCTCTGGGGTTGATGCCAGCTCATGCGTCGACTGCTCGTGTCAACCGACACAAGCCTTGTGTTGGTCGAAACAGAGCAACAAATTCCTGTTTCTTCCTTGTCTCGAATTTAAGCTCTTTTCCTGCAAAAACTCACCATCAAACACATGCATAACACTAAAGCACTACGATGCACAAATAATCATGAAAATCACACAATTAGAACACTAAATGAGCTAGAAACTAATTGATAACTTAGCAAAATAATGAACTTGTCACTCCCCCTCCCCCTCGGTCTCATGATCCTCGTCACCTCCATCAGAAAGGGGAGGCCCGCCGCGCTCAGCCTCTGCAGCCTGGATCGCCTGAATGTGGGCTGGAGTGTCCAACCGCCAATTGTCGCAGTAGCGGTAAATCCGTACATTAGTGAGCTCGGGATACGCCAGTGGAAAATAAGGTTGTACTCGCTGGAAGAAGAAATAAGGAGGGTGGCGGGTGTGGAGAAACCTGAGGTTAGCCAACCGCTGCAAGGTGAGCAGCTCAATCGGCTCGGCCTACTGATGACCAGTGGATATCTCCATCGAGCATATGAGATGCGTCCAAAGGCCCCCAATACAAATGGGACCGCAGGTGGCCGAAGCTATTCTACTAGACTGCTGAAGAAAAAGCTGGGCAAAGTTGAGGTGCTGCTCATGCACCATGCAATACATCACCATAAGCTCGGCGTCCCGCATAGAGCTGTTGTCTTTCCTGGCAAAAAGGGTATGTGCTAGGATGCACTGGATGATCCGAAAGACTGGGTTCCGGATCATGGAGGCTTAGGAAGTTCCCGGTGCCCAGTCGGCATCGGTGGTGCCGCAAAGCTGAGGCCAAAAGACTTTGGTATTGAACCCCCGGGGTCTGTTATATTCTCCAATGTTAGGGACTCCAAATGCCCGGTTGATCTCCTGAGTAGAAAGGTGCCGGTCTGCGTTCATGGCTCGGAAGTTAGCACCCGCCGGAGTATTTCGGCCCATGGTGGTGAGCGTGAGAGTGCTCAACACCTCCAATGTCAGTCTCCTGTAGGTAGGGGCCGCCAGATTCGGAATTGCTCCCCTTGTCATAGAGCCCCAATTCCCGAAGGGCCTCTATGTCAATATACCTGATCCCTTCAACCCCTCGCTGGACCAAGCGCTCAAAATTCTCCAAGTTCTCCATTCTGTGGAGTTGGATGCCCATGGAATCCGGTGTAATTTGGTAGGCTGCAGCGCGGCGTCTAGGTTCCATAATAATCCTGCACACAAAGTAGTAAAATCAAAACCAGCAGACTAAAGCAAAAATAAGAAAAATAAACTACGAAAGTAAAGAAAATAAATCCCCAAGACTCAAATACATTGTTGGTCCCTGATCAGAGTTTAACTAAGTGCAGCGGAAATTTACGAAGTATTCGTACTCTAAAACTGGGGGTTCAGTTTTCCAGTTTCTGATTATAAATCAAGACTGTGTTAGCCGATAGTTTAAATATTAAGTTTACAGTTATACACTTCAACACTTTAGAGAAGTGTTGAAGGTTTCAAAACACAATTGAAAACTGTATAATGCGAGAAATAACGAAAGCTGTAACGAGACAGGATATTATAGTGGTTCGGATCCTTAAGTCCTACGTCCACTTTTTAGAAATTAATCCGGTAATTCACTAAGCAATGACGTTTACACTCCCCACGATCTAAAACCAATCACTGTGATATCCATCGTCCGCAATAAACTGGATCACTCGCCCAGGAAGTTGTTTTTCACTTATTCTTCAGTCCTCAAAGCCAGGTAGACACCTCGAAGTCTTCTCAGAACTGGTTGTCGTCAGATATGGATTGAGGACAAACCTCCTTTCTCCTTCTCTGGTAGTTGGATGGTTGAGTTCTTCCCAGAATGCACAAAAATCGGCAGTTGCCAGGAATGACCTGTTCCTCCTTAGAGAACCAGGTTGCTGTGTTCTTACTTTGAAAAGTATGAACACCAACAATGAAGACAAAGTTGTTTAGACTTAATCCTCATGTACCGATAGTCACACGGTGAATCACGAACGATTCAGTAAGCTAGTGAGCCTTGATAAGCTCATTTTTCTACTCTCTTATCGCATTATTTTTCTTTTCTTTTATGATTTTAGTATATTTTCTTGAATAAACTTAGCATGAGTGTATATTAGAGGGTATTATGCTTGTCATGGTGAGATTT